>JADWPL010000007.1:600000-773828 GCA_016109495.1 Phialophora tarda
CGGTTTCTAGCACGTAATCTCATGGGAAGGCCAGCGAGTCGATTCTCTAGTGGGATTTTCTTTTCTCGGCCCCAACTATTAGTAACCCGCCTCACTATTTCGCGGCAAGGGGCGTAGAATAGGCCCCTTCGGCCCTAAAGAGTTTTATAATATATATTAAGAACATCTCGTTTAAATTATTGGCTTTCTAACATTAGTTATAGGTAGTAGATTTAACGTCTCTTTAACCGGTTAGTCCTAAATTAAGATTAGCAGAACTTATAAGGCACTAATGATATAAACACTATATATAGTAATATCGCTTTAGGCTAGAGAAGCACCAATGCGGGACAACATGCTTACCGTAGGCTTCTCCTAGATCATCCTCGCTAGCTTTATTTTTTTCCCTAGTATGTTCACCTCTTTAGAAAATTCTAAGAGTCTTAGAGAGAGTAAAAACAGTAAAGTATTATAGCACGTAATGTAGAATATACTACTCCTACCCTTTACTATTATTTTCTGTCTTATAGGAATTATTAGCTCCTACTAGCTATAGTGGAAGTAGAGTAAGAATTATATCTAGCTAGTAGAGAGGATATTCTTATAAGTGTCGGTAGTGGTATATAGGGAGATAAAATTAACGTTATCCGATAGACTAGGACTTTTCCCTTTAGCGGTTAGCTTAACTATAACCCTTATTAATATTTATATCGCTTAATATAGGTACTAGTCTAATTTAGCTAAAATTACTATTATTATTATTATATTATATTTTAGGGCTATATTTATACTAACTATAATATATAAATTTTAGCTTATCGAGAAGGTAAAAATAGTATATAATAAAGAGCTCGTAAAGTATATTCTATAGTAGAGTTATATTAGTACTAGCGATAAGACTTTATTTCTTAGAACTATATTAAATTAATTTATAGTATAGTATAGAAGCGAATTAGCCCTCTATACGAAAGCCTAGATACTTTACTACTAGTAATACTAGTGTAATTATAGTTAAGTCCTACTATATTTATTTACTAGTAGTTTTATATAAGAAAAGGGATATAGTAGCTATATACCTCCTATAGTTTTAGCTAGATTAATATATACTTATTACTACTATAACTATAAGAGATAGACATTATATAATAATTAACTTAAACTATTTTAAGGTTAGCGAACATTTTTCGTATTATTCTCTTAATTTAACCTTAATTATAAAAAGTCTACCTTAGTAGCTATAAATATAATATATATCTAACCTTAACTATAATATTATAAGTTACTTATTAGCGGCCTTTCGAGTTAGCCGTTAAGTGAGTACCGACGAATTTATCCTACGACGCTTCTTTAACTTCTTAGTGTAAATTTACTCTGAATCACTTAAAGGTTTAGTAGGCTTATTTATATATTACTTATAGCGTCCGCCTATATAGAAGCGTAAAAGCCTTCTATAAGCTCTATCTTTATGCGCTCGGGATCTAGTATAGTGTCCTATCCTCTAATAGAGAGACTATTCAATAATAACTTAAAATTCCGAATAACACTAATACTATAGCTCTAGATCTTGGTCTACTATAGTATAGGCTATTCGCTATATAGATGTTAATCTAGCGATAATAAAAGTACTTAGGGAGAGCGATACTTATCACTTTAATATAGATATATTTTAAGTCTATAAACTCTTTCTATATTTATATTAGGATAGCTATTGTTCTTAATATTAAGAAAGATCTTACCTCTACTAGCTAGGCGACTCTTATTTACTTTCCACTATTATTAATTATAGCTTAATTCGACCCTAAGTTATAGTAATAAATTATCTTCTCTTAATTATTAATCTCGAGTAGTATAAAGTATTTACTATAATAGTTTAATAAGTAAAAGTATACTAATAGAGTTATACTTTAAAATTTATTTCTCTCTTCTTTATAAAGGCGTTTAATCTACTAAGCTTAAGTTATAAGTAGTCTATAGATAGGTAATACTATTCTAGTCTTCTTAACTTTATCTAGCGGGACACTATAGCTATACTTTATGAAGTTAGGCTTATCTATAATATTTATAGTAAGGTTAATTATCTTATTATTTAACTATTCTCTATATTAAAGTTTATTAAATATATTATAGGCTACTAATATATTATTTATAGCTATAGCGTTAATATCTTTAAGCTTATACTTTCCTAGGACCTTAGTACTAATATCTCTAATTAACCTATAGACCGCTATATCTAAGATACCTTTTGGCATTAGATCCTACGTGGAAAAAGCTAGTCTTAGTTAATAAGGTCTTTAGGAGATTTTAATTACTCATCGAATCTAAAGTAAAGGTTATATAAAGGTGCTTAAGCTCTTTCTATAATATAAGCTTCTCTTAGCGTAGTCTATCATATAAGGCGTAGAGGTTAGGTTATCCTTTACTAACTAACCGCTCTAGCTATATACTAAGGATTCCTAGTAGTTATATTTATCGCGAATCTACCTAAATATTTCTAATTAACTTATTAAGCTACTTCCCCTCTATTTTAGTATATTCCCTACGATAGGGCGGTTAGACTATAGAGAGTATTAAGGCGTAGTAAGACTAACTAGATTTTTAGGCTAAAAAGAATCCCTAAGCTAAGCTCTTTAACTAGCTTCTTACTTAATTTTTAACCCCTACTAAGTTATACCTTTATTCGCCTCTAAAGTTATTAATCCTTCGCGGCGACGATACTCTTACTCTTCTTAGCGGAAAGATTAGCGATATTCCCTTCATTCTTAATTATTACCCTATCGACGTCACTAATCTATTTCCCCTAAGGTACGGCTCTGGATAGTATATTCTATATAGAGTCTAGTATATATATAGCTACGCCTTTATAATCCACTAACTTACCCTTCCGAGTACGGATCGTCTTCATCACTAGATAGATTTATTTATCGTACCACTCCTAGAACCCTATATATTCTATTATACTAAGGATCGTACCCTTCTAATTCCGTACCGACCTATTTTCGAGTATACGGATCTATATTAATCCATTAGACCACCTTAGATCTAAGGTCACCCCGGAAGCTACCTCTTAATTTAGTGATTGGAACACGGCGCTGCGTCCCAAGGTCCACGGCACCCGCAACCTGCACGAATATTTCGGCGCAGAGAGACCCTTGGATTTCATGATGTTCCTCAGCTCCTGCGCCGGCGTCTTCGGCAATCAAGGACAGGCAAACTACGCCGCCGGCAACACATACCAGGACGAGCTGGCGACGTACCGCCGCAGCAAAGGCCTCAAGGCGGTATCGGTCGACTTGGGAATCATGCAGGACGTTGGTGTGGTAGCTGAAACCGGGGCCAAAGGATTTCTGGCCGTTTGGGAAAAAGCCATCGGAATCCACGAGCCCGTGTTCCACGCCCTGATGCGGTCGATCATCAAGGGACAGACAGGGCCCGGAGCCGCCGACTTCCCAGCCCAGATCATCACGGGCTTACCTACAGCTGACATCATGCTCGAGCACGGGCTCCCCAGACCTTACCTGTTCGACGATCCGAGGATGGCTCCTCTGGCTTTGGCAACCGTCTCGGGAGACGGTGCAAATGGGGCTGGCTGTGCCTCTGGGTCCATTGAAAGCAGGCTGAATGAGGTTGACAGCGTCGAAGCCGCCGCCGGGATCATCACGGAGGCGCTGGTGCAAAAGACGGCCGACATGCTTCAGATGGAGGCCTCCGAGGTGGACCCGACCAGGCCGCTATACCTGTACGGCATCGACTCGCTGGTGGCCATCGAGCTGCGTAACTGGATCTTGCGCGAGATGAAGGCGAACATGGTACTCCCTGAGATTCTCGCCGCCACGCCCATGGAGAAGTTCGCCGCCCAGATTGCCAGCAACAGCAGATTGGTGGTCGTTTGATCAAGCCTAGCAAGGCGTCTAGTTTTGGTTTGGAGGACTGAGTAAGTTTTTGTCTTGGACAGGAGGGTGAATGGCCCTGTTGGCTCATCCCAGATGCTGCGCATTAAAATCCCAGGCGAGGGGGGAACTCGAGCACCATGATGCATCACATCTCGACCTCTGTCCCTTTGGAGATTCTTCATAATCCCTCAAGCTAATGAAAACTGCTCAGGGCTCCTGACGACTCACTCACCTCTGTCGACTCCCCTGCCTACTCAAACCTCAAGTCGCCGCTGTTGTAGTTCGGCCTCGTGCTGCATTTCTGTCTGCACGTCGAGGTGCCCCTAGCAAACTGAGGGAGCGGTCTGGTAACAGAAACTAGCTCACTAGCTGGCTCTCGTGTGAACCCCTTTCCATCATACCGGAGGAATGCTTCTTGTATAAGTCCGAAGAGAGGAAAACCAAGGGTCTGACAAGAAATGGGCGATGTTGCTGATAAGCAGTAGCATCTTCGGTACACACACATTGATGCTATTCCTCGCCGCGCAAGGATTTGACATGGTGCGTAGTTGACCAGACGTAGACTCTCTGTGCTCCGCCCTTGAAGATTGCCATTTGTCTCCCGAACCTCAGCTGCCGATTCAGGTTGTGAGCCTCGCTGATCGATGCCGCCATATCTATTTCCTGGGGTGCCACTCGAAGGAGATTAGACTCGAAACATGGAGTATGTAACCTCCTCGGCCAACATCCCAGGGTGGCCTCTTCAGACACTAGAACATCCATGATCCATGGGCCAGACGACGGATGTGCATGGAGGAAATTCTGGTGCTGTGAGCTCTGAATTTGACCAGGGCGCACGGGCAATTTCACAACTGTTGCGCGACGACTGGCCTGTAATGGCAGACCTGTCGACCAAGGCGAGATAATCTTGTTCTCAAAACATAACTTGAAGTTGAGCGTGAAGTGAAGGACGAACGCACGGTCTTTTGATATGTACGTATATACTTTCGTAGCCGCGCTTCGCGCCCCTCATCCACTACCAACGCGACCCCAATTGACCAACCATAACATTGTCGCTCGTGTCCTCTGGTACTGTACGTACCTAAGGTATCCAGGAATCGGCACCTCAGCGAAATACCCCGTCCGTCCTCTCAAAGTGCTTCCACAAAATGCTCCGGCGCAAACCCACCGCCCTAACCATCACCGCCGAAGACATCGCCTCCTTCGAGGAAGCCCACGCCCGTCGCCTCGCGTACCTGCGCTACAAGAAGACGGGCGACGACCCCGAGGGACTCTTCCGCAATGGCGCCGGTCCCGAAGTCCACCAGGGTGGGACGGAGGCGCAAGTGAGCGGGGAGCAGCAGCAGCAGCAGCAAGCGGTGGTGGTGGTGGATCCGAACGACGAGTTGAAGCCGCTGCCGGGGGACAAAGCGCGCATCGTGAGAGGGAGGGAGGAGCGGATCATGGGCACCAGCAATGCGAGATGAAATGCCATTAAGGGGAATGTGTGACAGACATTCTGGATATTTGAATCTTGGGATGCTCGAGTGTCGATGGTGCAGGAGCCCATCGCAGGTCAGAACAATACAGGAATGGTCAACCCACGACGAGACCTCGCCGGCACAATTTCCGGCACGGCGAGGCGAATTGATCAAGACAGAAGGGTCCTTGTCATGCGCACCTGGCAGGTGCTGACCGAGAAAGTGCAAATGTGGTTGTTGGGTTGGAGGCAATCACGACCGAGGACACGCACAAGACTCCTACTTGTTGATTGGATTTACGAGACGAACATGGGAACAGGCATGGATATCTCAACATGGTGAGATACGACTTTGATCGGACGAATACTAGCTCACGATTGACGGGGGTTATTCTCGGGAAGAATCAGCCTGCGCATGCCTCGAAAGACTTGATGTAGCTCTCCGATCGGTCAATCAGACCAGAAGATATTACAGTGTCTATCCCCGCGTCGACGATACAAATACAGAGACGGCCACCTCTACTCCTGTTTATCGTCCTCCACCCGTGGCTGTTTTGAATCACCGCCTTCTTTGTTCTCTCCATTGGTCGCCTGCCCTTCTTCGGTGATGGTCTCCATCCTGTCGGCATTCCGTCTCTCTTCCTCCTCTCGTGCTCTCCGCTCTCTCTCCAGCCGATTCTGCTCTTCCTCCATACTCATCCGCAGTGCCATGGCAAGCTCAGGGTCAGCAGCAGGGTCGATACCAAACTCGTCAAAGCGACCGGCCCCACCTCCAGTCTCAACGCCTTCCATACCACTGCTTCCAGCACCAGCATCTCCGCCCATATTGACGATGGGTGTAGTGATGAGACTGTCGCTGAGCAGACCTGGGCCGGGCGGGATGACGGCCAGATAGTTTCCTTCTCCTGATGAACCACCTACAGTCTCGACGAACTTCTCCAGTATTGACTTGGTGCTCGATTCGATGGCATCACCGAACGCGACAAAGTCAACCGAGACGTTGTTCTTCTTACACTTCTTGGCCAGCTTGATCAATTCCTTCTCCGTGTCATTCTTGTCTCCGAACTTCTGATCCAGCTCGCTGCATATCAGGACCACGATCCGTTGTCGTTGGGACTTGTTTGCTCTGTGATGAAGGGCCAGCATCGCTACACTAATGGCGGTGCCTAACCGGATGTGTCCTTTGATCTTCGTTTCGTGTAGACCTGCGAGAATGGCGCCGAAGTTCGTGGTAGGAGTGTTGAGGACTTTGGGACCTGTCCCAGCCATTGACATGAGGCCGACAGCAGATTCGGGGTTCGAGGACGTTTTGGCGTTGAAGATGAGCGACACCGCTTCGGATTGTGCTGAGAATCGGTTCGGCCTGGCACAAAAATGAGCGATCCATCCTAGATGTACTAGGTGCAATCTTACAGATAATCGCCATTTCTACTCGTCTCGCTGTTGTCAACAACGATCATGGTCGCCTCGAGAACCATGGCGGCGGCGGATGCTTAAAAGACTCGGGAAAAGGCGAGGTTCGGTATGAGGGTTGGAACAGCTATTAAGGATGGGCGAACAGGTAGAAGGTAAGAATTGGTCAATGAGGCGTTGAACTGGTCTCAGGATGTCACCGAGATGTGGACTGGAGTTGTAAGTGACGATCATGGTAAACGAAGGGCAGGCAGAGCGCAGTTACGCCGCAGCTTCTACGGTGAAGCATAAAAATGCATTTGGGCATTTGCAATGAACAATAAAATCTACACAGCGCTTAACGCTCTCAATCCCCGAACTGTTTACAGCGCCATCATGGCCAGACCCAAGAAACCGGCTATCACTCCACTCAGGCCCAGATTGGTCTTCAAGCTCCCGGCGCCATTGCCGTCGCCGCCGTCCGATGACGAGGAAGAATCAGATGCACTGCTCGCGCTTGCCAACTTGTCCTGTCCCGCAGTGATGGTGATAGGCAGGAATGTGAAATCCGTCGAGCTGATAGTGCCACTATAGGCCGTCGAGAGCACATTGGCAGTTGTGGCTGTGAGGAGCTCACTAGCCTCGGATGAATCAAGCAACGGATCGGTGAAGATCTGCTCAGGCGCGGCGACCTCTCCCCTGCACACTGCGCTCTCTGTGTTCTGGGCGATCGAACACTCCAACGTGATGCCTAGGTTGCCCGTGGTCTCCGAGGCCACCCACGTCGTCGATCCATAGGTGATGGTTTGGGGCTCGGTGCCGCAGATGTCGGTGTCGATGTTGGATCCTGTGCATTCGACTGCCACAACAGTGGACGAAGAGTCCTGGGGAGAGAAAGTCAGTTCGCGTTCCCCGCGTATCTATCCTCCCGTCTCATCTGGTTCGAGGAAGAGGTAAGCACGTACCGCCGTGATGATCGATCCGGCTAGTGGGTATTGGTTTATGGGGTTGAGGCTCAACGTCGTCTCGGTGATCCAGAAAACGTTGATCACTGTGGTGCTGTCATCTTGCGCCTGCGCAAGACCGGACAGAAGCGCTACGACCGCCGCCGTCGCAGGGAAAACTTTGGAGAGGGCGTTCTTCATGTTGGCGGCTGTCTTTGTGCGCGAAACTCTCTATGTGGGCAGCGAAGGAAGGTGTACTACATTGTATGTATTCCGGGATGAGGGAACCAAGCCATTAATATACTTATCGCGCAAGAAGCAGCGGCTTCAATGTGCCTTAGTCCATTCTGAGGCTGTTAGCGCTACCCCTGGGTCTCAAGCTCTGATATCACGTCTCATGCAAGGCTTGGTATGGGGTAGTGCCGTCTGGTTGTCGTCGCTATTGGTTCGGGTGATGACCGAACATTTAAGCAAAAGGATAACGGCATCAGTGCTTGGGGGCGACAATGGCCAGAATGCTGTCTCGACCGGGTCAGACTGCATAATATCTGGTTGCATTCCTCGTATGTAACACAGGCGTGTCCCGAATACAAAAAGGTGCGTCCGTGGGCTGAGTTTGGGCATGCGCCGACCCTCTGACAGACTGGCCGTCGTCGCCCCTAGCTCAGGGGGGAATAAAGTTGGCGAGGTCACTGACAAGTTTGAATTCAAGCTCCAGGCCGGCTCGTGCCTGGGATTCCACATCGGGCTTGGGGCACGGCGTGTACTCGTACCGAGATCAGACAGAAATCAAGGTCATTGATTTCTTTGTGCAGTTGTTCTGCTTAGATGCGATAAAGGCAGAGAATGGAGCACACGAGTCGTCGGTTATTCTACACAGCACTCCGTAGCGATGATCTCTTCTTACGTGCTTGTACCGTGGAAAGAAAGCCACGTGAAGGCCGCCAGTGTTCGTGGGAGCCGAGCGGGGCGCGCGCCGCGTCCACTAACGAAGTAACTGCGTAGAATCTCCAACTTCTCAGCAGTTACTCGAGATACTCGTACACAGCCGTGACAATAACAGAAAGGAACGCAGCCAGTGATTCTCGCACTCAGCCGAGCTGTCTACGTCCGCATGAGTCTGGCAATGGCCAAGTCAGTTAATGTGCCAGAATGACGAGAACTCTCTGACAGCTGATGCACCTCGTCATCCACAATCAATATGTGAGTTCTACCGTGATCTTTGATCTTCGCACCGGTGCGCAGCCTCGTGCTGTACTTGTGTATACTGGAGAGGCCACGACCTCTCCCTCCATCAAGCATTAAATAATATCCCACCCTCAGCTTAAGCTCACTCCTCACTCCTCACAGGCCCGTCTTCGCCCTCCTCGTGATCTCCAAAGCCGGCTCCCTGATCTACCACCGCACCTTCCCCACGACCACCCCCGGCACCACCACCGTCGCAGGAACAGGGAACCTCACCGGCACCAGCGGGGGCGGCGGCTCTGATGCAAAATCGCAACAAACAGTCGGCACGCTCGGCCTGCCGGGAACCTCGACGCTCACGACGAACGACTACCTCGTCCTGGCGGGGACATTCCACGGCGTCCACGCCATCACGCGCTCCCTGACGCCCAAGCTGCCCATCACGTCCTCTTCCTCGTCCGCGTCCGCGTCGGGCTCCACCCCGTCGGGCACGAAGGGCAAGACCTGGACATACCCGGATCCGACCGTGGCGCCGAGCGGCATCGAGAGCATGGAGAGTTCGTTCTTCCGCCTGACCGTGTTTCAGACCCTGTCGGGGACCAAATTCCTCCTGTTCACCGACCCGAGCATGCCCAACACGGACGTGCTGATGAAGGGCATCTACGAGCGGTACGCCGACTATGTGTGCAAGAACCCGTTCTGGCAAATGGAGATGCCGATCCGGATCGACGCGTGGGAGAGGAGTTTGGCACAGTGGTTGACGAGGCGGTGAGAGAGAGAGGAGAGCGCACGCGAGCAAGCGCAGAAGGAAAAGAACGGCGCGCGATTAGAAGTCGGGAAATCATCGAAAGAAAAGAAAGGAAAAATCAATACTTGACTGGGACGACAAGACTCTGGTGAATAATGCTGTGATGCTGTCTTTGTGATCAATTGCGGTCGCGCAGCAACACCCCATCGAGCAGCAGGTCCCCTTGAGAGCCCCAGACAAGCTACATACCTCTACGGACTCCCGGTCTGGGAGATCAGTGATATTGCCGCTCAAGCATTGCATGCGCAGAGCTTCAAGGGCCGCTTCCAGAGACTGCTACGAGGAAAGGACTTCAACAGTACCGGGTATATAAGCCAGATGACCCACAGGCAACATCACCAGGGAGCACACGAGGCGGGGAAGGGCAAGATGCTCATTGAGAAGCACCGTTCGTTCTGAGAGAATCAGCACGTGCTCGCCGCAAGTACCGTTCATCTGAAAGAGCGTATCGACGCGGCCGGGCTCTTACAGGACATTCTGGTCCGGCTCATGCAGCTGCTGTTCAGCAAACCACATTCTGACAAGCAACGAGCGTCACGCAGGGCACCCATGTTGTGTCATATTAAGGGTTGGGAGACCCATCCAAGATACAAGTCCCAATACGAAGTACGGGCTCGGAGGGAGGAAAGGGGGACGTGGAAATCACGCATCGCAAAGGTTACGAATATAGACCGAGTTACGGCATAGAGATATTCTTCCGGTGCATGCCGTTGCACTGCATCGCGTCACGACTGCCTGGCTTGTAAAACGGCCTCTGGATTGAAAAGCACGAAGGCGTCTCGTCTTGTTAATGGGACTGTTTCGATGCAATCTCGTTCAGTTCCTTCATTGGCGCTCGCGTCACGTTCGCGTCCACGATAGTATGTTACGTATTCTCTCCCTCCGTGTCTCTCCCTGCGTCAGTGTGTGCGTGTGTGTTCATCAGTCGTCATTTTCGAGCGCCGCCACCGCCGCAGCCACCACTGGGTTCCCTCTTTTGCTCGTCCTGAAACTTGCAGGACTTGTTTCGCTTCCTCCTGTGTGTCTGAATTGATGGTGCTTGCGCTGTCCTCCTCTCCTATGAACCGAATGTGCGCTCCGTGCTTGCTTGCGCTGTCCTCTTGTTCCTTATTTACTCCGCAATGCAGGGAGGGAAACGTGCGCAGGTTGATCAGGTCGATGGCAAGGCCCTCTTCCTCTTCCCTAAGGACGCGGAATCTCGGATCCGTCGTCTCGATCCGTCGCCCTCTACACCGCGGACGGGAAGGAGCATGTGACTTCTCTTTCTCCGCCATCTCGACATTGCGGTTGCTGACCGCCTTGGTCGTTTAGTTCCGTCGCTGTTTAAAAAAGGCTGAATTGGCTCGACTGCTTCTCTTTGCAGCTCGAGCTCTCCCGCTCGCCCTCCTTCATGCAACGTTCGGGGCGTGTCAAGCTTCGGCTCCTTGTTGGCACCGGCACCGCGGTGGACTCTACTGAGAATAATCCCATCTTCTCTTCAGTCTCCCGGCATCGATGACATTGGCCACACTTTGCTGCCACTGCTGCGGCGTGACAAACATCGCCGCCCCAGAAACTCCTGTGGTCGCATACCCGGCCGCCTGAGCTTGAGGTAATTGTGCGTGCGAGGCAACAGGCGGCGATGCATCGTGAAATGATTGCCCTTGATGTGCAGCGAAGTAATGCTGCTGCTGCTGATGTTGCTGTTGTTGTTGTTGCTGCAGCTGCTGGTGTTGTTGCTGGGCAGGATATCCAGGTGAAGTGGTGGAAGTGTACGTCGGCGATCCGGTAGATGCGAATGAAGCGGCGTGATGCACACTCTGCATGTTTCCTGGCGGAGAGGCGCCGCTTCCACCGTACAGTGATGGTGGAGGTGCCAGCGCCGACGGAGGAATAGCAAAGGCCGTGTCAAACTGATCCATGATCGGGGTTGGATTCCATTGGATGTCGGCAGCCGAAGGGGCTTGTTGGTAGTACCCGCCAGCTGAGCTCGGCAAGCTGGAGTACGAGTGCTGTTCGGCGAGGTCGTAGTTCTGCGCGTACATGGGCGTTTGAGGTTTTGAATCCGCGGTGTAGACGGAGACAGGTGGAGTTGCAAGGTATCCTGTTTGCCTTGGAATTTGGTTCATGTGCTGGGGCACGTAAGGGCTAGGTTGCGTCTGTTGAGACGGGTGAGGCTCAATCGATTTCTGTGGCTGTAGCTGTGGTAGTTGCTGCTTTTCCGATGAAGGAGGGGAGACGGGAGACGGTCGAGAATGCTCGGACGGCGTGCCGTGAGGAAACGACTCTTTGAGCTCGAAAGGCTTGTTGACATCGGCGGAGAATGCAGTGCGAAGAGCATATATTTGAGCCTCCGTTTCTGGCATGGGCCAAGCCGAAACACATCGCTCCAGGATCCGCATGTGCCGGACAAAGTAATCCTTTGCCTCGGAGTTGAACTCGGGATCTGGCGATGAAAGCGCCACCAGGTGCAGCATGACGCAAGTCAGTATGGCGTATATTGTGAAATTAATGCCTCGTTGCATCACCAGCAATCCAGTGAGGTCGAAGTTGGCCAAGATGCCCTCCTGCAGTCGACATAGGATCTTTGCAGAGTTGTAGCAGACGCTCATGTGGTACCTCCACTGGCTATCCGCACCAAATGATTCAGACGCCTTTAGCTGTGGACGGTGCAGCATGACGACCGCCAGATGATAGTGAGAATGCATGTTTCCCAGGAAATGGGATGGCACATGGGGCACTTGGCCATTGGGCGACAAATGCAGCTGGAAGTCGCTAGGCAATTCATCTGGCCACTTCTTGAACGCCTTGTTGTACGCCACAAATTCCTGATCGAGCGCCCAGTCCTTTTTCTTCTTCAATTTGATGTGTGTGTCGGAGATCAGGCGGATGTTGCGAGCGTTGCGGACGAAATAAGCAAACTGCCGGGAAATGGCCTTTTCGTACTCGTCCAGGTCTGAACAGGGTGGATCCTCGCTGATGTCGACGGAATTAGGATCCACGCCGTAGTCAGTGCGTCCTGGAAGCGTCAGTAAAGGATGTCTTGGTTCAGGCTCCAATGAAAGCTACCTTGCGGCCCTCCAACCATGGTCTCGCAGACCAGAAGAGTTTGCCAAATCCGCGTCTTGGTCAGACACTCTACAGGGTCGGAGTCGCATAACTGTCCACCCGAGTGAGTTTCATGGTGTTCGTGTAGGTCAAGGTCTTTGGCCATGGTGATGGCCGTCTTGATGGTCATCCAAGACCGGTAGTAGTAGCCCCTTTTGGGCGAGCTCTCCCGAGCCTTGAGCAGGAGCAACAAGGCTTGGAGGTTACTGAGCCGTGGGCTGTCGAGGAAGAATGGTTCGTGTTCTTTGCGCGATGTTAGTAGAGGGGAGATGGAGATAGCACCGAGGACCTACTGTTCGCTAGTGCCAGCCACTGCGCCCCTTGAGCTGGATCATCGGACAAGCGACCTGCATTGGCAAAGATGGCTTCCAAAACGAGAGGCGAGAGGGAGGCCGGATCGTTTTGCCATTGGTAGTAGAACTGACTTTTGTTCAACACCGGCACGTAGGGGTGAACATTTGTGAAGTACGTGTCGAATGCTCGTATAGCCTCCTCTTGCGACGGCATGAGAGCTGGGGGGATCCGGATCTGAGAGCCCGCATCAGTCCTGAACGCCGCTGCGATCCTTGGCTCGGGTTCCGTTTCATGTATCGGAGGGTCCTGTTCCTTGCTGCTTTTCTCCGACCTGATATAGCCCGCGACACCGGTGTCATTGATCTTCAGCTGGCCGAGGTGATCCAGGAGATCCTCGGCAGTCAACTGGTCGATAGGTGACGAACCGGCGCGTTCTTGTCTTTGGGAGTCCTCTTGGACATGGCGAAATGTCTGAGCGGCGTTCTGGTAAGGGTCGCTGATGGTTCCAGAAAACGGGTGAGCCTCCGGGTAGAAGTTGCCATAGGATTGTTCGGTTACGTGAAATGAAGGCTTCTGGTAGTTGGCAACATATGCATCGTAAGCAAAGCTGTCGCCTTGGTTGAGCTGGAATGCCGGGGCGGTGGGCGCATAACTTTGCGCCTGTTGACCAGGTGTGACTGATGAGGTCGAGAATGATCGCGGAGCGCGCGGCTCCTCAACAGCGTTTGCCGGCGCGATATCTCCCGCATCCTCTTCCAGCCCGCCTGCCGGAGGCACACAGTGGAGTTTGAGCCGCACACATGCGGCGCAAGGCCAGGTGTTGGTTGTGGCGGAATCGCATTTGATCTTCCTCCGCCTGCAGCCCTCACAGGCTCGCATCACCTTCAGCCGCTTATGCCGGTTATGCTCATCGACGAAGACATAGTTCTTCGGGCCCGGGGGAGGCACGGAGGACAGAGGATAACTCTGCATGGTGGCATTCCATCCACTCGGACTGACACCACATCGGGTAAGTGCGACACGGCGGTGCCTCAATCAAGGAGTGTGGCCGTGGACGGGCCAGTATCAAAGGCGATGACTAAATCTGGATAAGCACGCCGATCGACTTGGAATATTTAAAGGCTGGCCGAATGGCACGATTGCTGGGAGGAAAGACCGTCGATTTCGAGCACAGATTGGTGAACCCGAAGGAGCCGTCTGAGCTGGCTAGACGAAGATGATGAGTTTGTGTGTGTCGCGCGCCCCGGAATGCAACCTCGGCACGATCGAAAATTCAGATGCTTTGAAAGCGAGAGGTCGTGTGCAACGTTGGCTGAAGCAGGGCAAAAGTGGTCCTCGGTCAGATAGCAGCGATGAAATGTTGTTGGCGGACAATCTTCAGTAGGTCGGAGGCGAGCAGCGGCGATGGCGAGCCATTTTCCAGTCTCCAGACGACGATGGTTCCGACGAGGTGGGGGAGATCTGACAGGATACGGCTTTCCGCTGATGCGAGTGAAACGATTCGCATAGACGACCAAGAAGTCATGTGTCGAAGGCGGTCTCGTATCCTATCACTCCATTGTCGGGTTGCTACGCGTGATGCACATGTCTACCGACAGAAGGCTGCAAGAGGACTGATCGAAGCATCGACGCGCAATAAACAGCGGAAAAGTCTCAGGGCCCGGTTTTCACGACTCAAGTTGGCGCTCGGTTCTCACTCTGGCATGGCGGACAGATTGGCAGGGACGATACTGTGAGGGCGCAAGGTGACTGGCCAGTCGTGGTACCCGGGGACTGCTGATGGTCAACATTGGGCTGTGCCCGCTACTCCTGGAGGGGCTGGAATGGGCACGTCAGCCCTAAATGCAACGTCCATCACGACGATCCGTCCGAGGCGCTTTTGTTTCAACTCCCCGTCCACATTAATGGCGCGCAAAAGCTGGCCGATGAGCGAGAACAGACCTGCACGGAATCTTGTGCCTTAATTACGCAACACAAGCACGTCTTCCGCTTAGCGAGACAGCCAGGCGTACTAGCAGAGCCCAAGGCGCAAGGTCGGGGTTCAGCCATCAGCGCCTTGTCCCTGACACTGTAGCTATCATTTTACGATCTTTCGCAGCGAGCGAGCAACGCGGGGCACTAGGGACTTCGCTTTGCTATCTCTTAGTCTTTCCCGATCTAAGTGTTCTTGTTCCTGGATGCCAGGCCTATGTGAGAAAAAGGTAAGAACTTGTTGCGACAAGGGAGACTGGTGCTCGCCGCCAGGTGCAGATCGAGGCGAGCACCACATGTGCTGAGCGCTGCCAGATGACAGTGGTGAGAAAGCGTTTCAACTCTGGTCCAAGGCGTTCGCAGCCATGTTTTCTTCTTCGGAAGATGGTCATCTACCTATGCAGTGCCACATTTTCGTGGCGCTAAATGCAACACAAGTGGAAATTTACCATCCGCATCTGGTCGGCGGCCGACTCGAAGGCTGATCGTCGTCAGCACCGGTTACCGAAATGGTGGGAGTACCTTACCGCAGGCGACAATTCATGTTGTCGGTAGATGCTTGCGAACCTTTCAAGAAGCGACAATGGCATATGGTGAGATGGCAAAGACAAGAAAAATGCTGGGGTGTGGCACTGTCGCAGGCTTGTCTCGGGTGATGTTTCAGGTGCATTGTTTGTGGTGGTTCACCTCCACCCCGCACTCTAGATGCCTGGGCCCGCTCCCAGAAATTCCTTGGGCGATCTTCAGGCGATCGAGTGCTGGTCGAAAACTCAGTTCGCCCATCGATAAGCAAGATGCCTGAAGCAGCACGATTTTCAACGGCGAGAGACTGGAAGTAGGCACCTTTTCTTGAAAAAAAAAGATTAAAAAAAATTTGCACCCAAGTGAGAGAAGTCGATGAGATTTGCACATATTGCTACACGAAGTACAAAGTACTGTGTGAACTGTGCAAGCGGACTGCCTTACTCGGAATTCATGCACGCTCTGAAGGAGTAAGCTTCTAGAATCATGGAAGTTGCCGCTCGAAAGGTGAGGGGCTGCTGGGTCCCGGTGGGATGAAGTCAGGTGGGACATGGCTGCGAACGCCACAGCTTCAACAGGCCAAATGTTCTGGCTACGAGTTAAAGGGGTCCGTCGTCCGTCCTTGATGTCAGCGGCGAACCGTCTGTACTATCGTTAGGTACTCGTACTTATACGAGTAGTCGAAATTCCGGGGGCCTCACAAGCAAGTCTAGTCGTACGTGCGAGCCGCAGAGATTGAAGTTGCGCGGGGCTGACATTGACCACGTGCACGCCAAGCCAAGAGCGCATTCCCGGCAACTTTCAACTTTTTGGCTCTCAACTCACTGCGGGAGCAAACAATCCGCCAGTCGCTCCCACCAATATATCGCATCTGAATCTTCCCTTCACTTCCTCTTGAACATCAACCAAACTCTCTAGATTCGCCGCCATGGAAGACGGAAAGAATGCCAACCCGGTTATCCTCAATCCCTCCGATTTACCCACCCGGAAGCGGCGGGCATCAGCACGAGATGATCGCGCCCACGGTGATTCAAGCTTTGTCTATCCGGCACCGTCTTTTGCCATCGACCCTTTCAGGCGCTCGGCGAGTCCTTTGCTATCCGAGGGAAGCGACAGTGATGTAGAGGAAGAGCCCATCGATGCCCAGGAGATCTACGACCTGATAGCCACCATGTCCGACCCTGAGCACCCCATAACCCTTGGCTCGCTGGCTGTCGTATCGCTACCCGACATATCCATCATGCCCACCATCCCGAACCGGCCGAACTCGAACCTCCAAACCGTGACCGTTTTGATCACGCCCACCATCCAACACTGCAGTTTGGCCACTGTGATAGGCTTGGGAGTCCGTGTTCGGTTGGAGGAATCTTTGCCTCCCAGATTTAGGGTTGACGTCAGGATCAAGGAGGGAACACATTCAACCGCGGACGAGGTCAACAAGCAGCTCGCCGACAAAGAAAGAGTGGCTGCGGCATTATGGAATCCAACACTGCAGAGCTTTATTAAAAAAATGCTGGAGACATGCGAGTGAACAAGCCATTCTGTACCCCGAACACCTCGTCAGTGACGGCCGTCAAAGAATTGATCAGGAGACACGACCGGCCATCGGTACGCCGACCTGTCAACAGCGCTATGCTGGCATGGTCCTGCATGGCAACAGCTTCGGACATCACACGACATTCAAAGAGCTGCAGGCGCGGAGAGCGGTCATCCGGGCCTCGATCTCCAGTGGCTGGCGTTGTGAGATTCAATGCTCAATTGAGCCATATCGAGCTTTGGTCATTTCCGGGACACTGAAATGTTCGCGGCAAAGGATACATCCATGCACGTGGACGGTCTATTTCTGCAAATGGCTACTTTCTGACGTATTGCCCAATGTGGTGACCGCGGATGCCGTGGTGACGGGTCTGGCCAACCAGTTTCTGGAAAACGCCCCATTGACGCTGTAGCACGACGGGTGCACGAGAATCAATAGCTGCCTCTTTGGGGGCAAGACAGGCCTGATAGCGAGGACGTAGAACGGGGTGACTGTGCAGTATCCCGCTTCAGTCAGAACGAACCGAATGCGGCGCGTGCAATTACTCCGCTTGGCAGCTCTATACGAAAGTAGCCAAGAGTACACTCAGCATTAGCTGGTATGCCATGAATTGTCGGATATATGTGTCAGGACAGTAAGGCTGACGCAGATGTTCACGGCGCTCGGCGCGTTGTGTTGGGGCACAAGAACGAGGCGTTCCGTAGGTTCCCTAAGGTGTCACGGTGTCATGGCTCGCAAGGAAGCAAGCGAGTTCACAAGAACGGCCTGGGCCGCGAACAGAATTGCTTTCGGCCGGCGAGGCTCACGCAGGTGCCTGGTGCCACCCTTCATTTGGGGACCTGGACAGGTGGCGGGATGTTGGTGTGGGGTGGCGAGGCGTGCATTAGTCAAATACACCGCGAAAAATTGATTGTGCGTCCATTACAACCGTATTTCGCCGGGCCAAGCTCGGATGGAAGTTCCTCAACTGTACGGAGTAGTCGTACATAGTAGTCGTACGAGTGGAGTGCCTGTCGCTCTACGGTGGCCGCTGGCTCATAATGACGGCTTCATTACAACTTGTTACCACTGCAAGATCTCTCCACGGTCCTTTTCTCGACGTTGATTTGAAGCCAATCACAGACGCAGATCTGCCCACGTGTATATCGACCTCACTTCTCTTTCGCTCTTTCAGGATCCCACAACTCAAAATCGCGTCGGGCCAACATCCAGTCTCGTTGCTTGGCTTGAAGATCCTCTTTGCACACAAATGAACTGGCGCCGCTCATGTGCCGGTAACAGGCAATAACAGACGAGCAGGCAGTGCAACGGCCCTCCCGAGCACTGGGTGAAGCAGATCTGACCACGAGTCTGCTCAAAATCGCCAATACTCTTAGCGATACCAAGCTTTTCACGGCGCTGTTGGTGATATCAAACTCACGGTTAGCTTTCGTCATTGTTACTCATCCGCCTGAAATGTGGCGGCGTCGTCTTGTCGTCGCCTTCTCGTCGGAAGGGCTCAAGTATAGCCGCTTCGAGGAAACGAGGCCGTCCCGTTAACTATTGATCCCGCTTATGATGATCCCTGATCTCGCCTGCTGACGAGTCTCCAGCTCGCCACCGCTCCACCTACGACCCTCCATCGTCTACCTTGCCCTTCCTTCCAGCCTCTTATCGATCGTCGGGCTTAAGCCAGCAAGTCACATCATCAGCCCGCAGCGTCGACCCCTAATCTCATCGATTACCCTTCCGTCTCAATACCAATGGCGCTGGCACGCTGCGGGTGCCCCGAAGACCCTCGCTTCGGCTGCTGGACGAATCAGTCGGCCGACCTTGAACTCGTGGCTACACATGAGGCTTCTTCTGGCAGTCTGCGGCCGTCCTCAGCTCCTCTTGTAGTATCACAATTGGATAAATGGGCTGTCCCTTCATCCGCCTGATCCGAGATAACTTAAGCTTTTTATACTCGGGACTACCAAGCGTCAAGCCTGCCCCAATCGCCGAGTCGTCTTGGCCTCCGTCAAGGTTTGCTTTTTCTTCGCCCGGCTCCACTTTCTCTGGTTGGGAAAAAAATGAAGCTGCGTCTTCCCCATAAATCGCGGACATGCCCTCTTTGACTTCTGTTTCGGTTATATAAGTCACTTTTCATTCTGCGGCCTCGCACTGCATCTTTGTTGCATCTGTATCATACTGCCCGGTCACCATGGCTGCCAACGGAGAGGCCACCGACGCCTATGATGATGTGACGCGATTTGGTCCCAACCCGCCTCATGGCCCGGACATTTCGGGTGGCCACCCACCCTTCGAGGATCCCAATATCGACATGACTTCGAACGAAAAGGAAGTCTTCAGGTACTTGCTGAAGCCCGACGACATGTACGACGAAAACGGCGTGTACTGGGCCGATCTTCCCATCTTAAAACGGGCCAAGTTCGTCAGCAAGGTCGACCGACAGGAGACCCGGAGGGAGTTTGCCGCCTTCTGGCAAATGTTCAAGAACGACCCTCTCGCGCCCATCGGCTTCTACATGCGTAACATGGTCCTCCCCGGTGCCGGTCTCGGTCTGGAAGGTTACGTCTTGTTCTCCATCGGCAACATCAAGCCTCTCTTCCAAGCTGCCTTCCCCGACTGCTGGAAGTCCAACGAGATCTGCGACAAGACCTGGGTCAACGCCATCGACTACCTCGAAATCTGTGGTATCATTGTCGGGCAAATCCTCGTCGGCTTCATTGGCGACTGGATCGGCCGTCGTTGGGGTCTGATCCAAGATGCCACCATCATGTTCATCGGTCTGGTCATGCTCGTGTGCGCGTGGGGTGTCACCCAGAACGGGTGGGTCATTTGCTACGCGTGGTCCTTGTTCTTCTACGGCATCGGTGTCGGCGGTGAATACCCCATGACTGCCACCTCTGGTATGGAGAACGCCGTCGGGTCCGGCAAGGTGTCGACGCGTGAAGATCGTCTTCACCGTGGTCGCAAAGTCGTCAGCGCCTTCTTGATGCAGGGTTGGGGTCAATTCTTCAACCAAGTCATCCTGATCCTCCTGCTCTTGATCTTCCACCACGGCAGCGGAAACGCCCCGTACTCCAAGGTCGCTGCTCAATACACCTACCGAGTGTCGTTCGCCATCCCCGCTGTCGGCACCGCCTGGCTCATCTACTTCCGTACCTACAAGGTCAAGGCCAGCGCCAACCGACAACTTCGTATTGCGAAGAAGAAGAACGCCGTCACCGGATACGACGTCGAGTCCTTGAAGTTGACCTTCTACTACTTCGGCGGTCGTGTCATCGCCACCGCCGGTACTTGGTACATGAACGACGTCTTCTTCTACGGCAACAAGCTCTTCCAGAGCGAGTTCATTCACGTCATCATGCCCACGAGCAGCTCCATCATGCCGGCCTGGCTGTACAATCTGATCAACGTCGGCGTCTCACTGTGCGGTTACTACCTCGCCAGCTTCCTGGTCGACAACAAACTCTACGGCCGCAAGCACATGCAATCTCTGGGTTTCTTGATGGACTTCATCTTCTTCATCATCCCCGGCACCCAGCTCAGCTACTACACCTCCAAGGAGCACATCAAGGCGTTCCAGGCCATGTACTTCTTGTCGTCGTTTTTCCAGCAATTTGGACCCAACTGCGTCACCTTCCTCGCGGCCGCTGAAGTCTACCCCGTCGCCGTCCGTGCCACGGCCCACGGTTTCTCCGCCGCGGTCGGCAAACTGGGCGCCCTGACCGCCGCGGTCGGCTACAGCTACTGGTCCACGCAGACCAAGTTCTGGGTCGTCCCATGGTTCGGGCTCGCCGGCGTCATCCTCAACGTCGTATGGATGCCCGACACCACCGGCCTGGATCTCAAGGAGCAAGAACGCCGCTGGGCCTACATCCGCGCCGGCCGCGAGCAGGACTACCACGGCATTGCCATCCACCCCAAGCACCTGAGCCTGTGGGAACGCATGCGCGGCGTCGGCAAGCACTACGACCCGGAGCTCGACTACCAGCAGCGCATCGAGGAGATGCGCGGCGAATGGGAGGAACGCATGCAGGCCAAGGTGGAGGAGAAGGAGCAGGCCGACCATCTCGCCGAAGACGAGGCCTTCCACTCCGAGGTCTCCTCTTACTTCAAGCGCTCCACAAAGTCGCCCAACCTGAAGGGGATGGAGAACGAGAAGATCCCCCCGGCCGAGGGCCTGAACGGCTCCAACGGCATCTAAAGGGGGCTTGCTCCCCTTGACTTGACTTGGTGCTTCGAGGGGTTTCGGGAGTCAGATCACATAGCTCCAGGGCGTCAGATATACATTAGCCCCAAGAGGGCCGGCTTAGAAAGAAGCGTACGAATAATGCGATGACGGCGTTTTAATGTCATACCTATGTTCATATCTACCATTTCTGTCCAACAACATTACATCACGGCCTCACAATCGTTCGTGCATTCGTGCGTTCCCTCCTTCTTTCTCTTCCCGTGGCCCACATCTCTAACAAAACAGAAGATGGGTACGAGTCCACGGACAGAATTCATCCATCCCAGTTTGTAGAAGCCCAACTCCAAGCCTGGCAAGCCGGACGGGTCAGCGCGATAAGAGCCCATGATGAGGTGTGATACGAAATGATTTAACGTGACGTGACTTGTTCCTCAGAACTTCAAGTCAAAAACTTGGACTTGGACTTGGACTTGGACTTGGATTCAAACTTGGATATAGCTCTAGTATCTCTTATAATATCGATATCTATTTTATGCCCCTTTCGTATTATTTCTAATGTATTATGTTATGCTTTATAGTATGATATACTTACTTACTCATTTACTTACTCACTCTCTTATAGCTTGTCTACCTCGATGAACAAAACATACATTGTAATGCCACCGCCACTGATACTGACGTACAGACTTGTAGGCGGAGCCCACCTAACCTAATCCAAACCTGCCATAATACACATGGAGGGGAGCGGAGTGGGACTCAATGTAGACATAGGGCTGTCATACCGTAGTGTAGCTGTAGCAGGGGCCCGTCACGAATAACATGGCTTTCGTGGACGATAACGACGTCGACAACAACAGCAGGACGCAAACAAGGACAAGAAGAGGCACGTCGATACGTTATCACTCGCTCTTCATTCGGCACTTTTATCTAGCTCTTTGGACTGTCTGTCCCTCGGCACCCCCTCCACATCGCCGTCTACACCCCCCTCCTCATTCCTCCTCACTCACCCACTCTTCTCCCTCCTCCCCTTCTTCCTCCTCCTCCACATCCATCCTCCTCTCCAACCCGCCGACGACCTCCCTCGCCACATTCAACGTCCCCTGCATGCTCTCCAACAGCCGCATCAGCTCGGCCTCGACGTCCGCGTTCGACGCGGTCGCCGCCATCACCGCCATACTAGGCGGGCTGGCCGGCGGGACCCACGCCACGAGCGGACTCCTCATCCCAACAGGGATGGCGGTCGCGGTCGAGATCTGCGACGAGTTGGAGGCGCGATGCACATTGGGCATCCCGTTTGGATGGGCATGGCCCGGACCCGGGAATCCGTCCTCGCCAATTCGCGCAGGCCGTCCCATTGCGTACGGCGTTGGGCCCGGTCCGTTCGCCGTCAACGGCGTGTTCGCCCCGGACGACCGTCCGGAGAACATGGTGCGTCCGCGCCCGGAGTAGAATTGCCCCATGTTGATGTCTTCATCCATGGTGGCCGGGCCGGGGTGATCGTCGTTGACGTCGTCTCGCTCGAGACCGAACGGATCCACGTCTGTGGATGAGGCCGAGACGTCGCTGTATGCTTCTGACAAAGCGGTCGACGGGCGGGAGATTTCTTGCTCTTCGGCGGTGTTGAAGTCTTGCAGTGTGACGGGCATGGTCATTTGGCGCATTAGTGGTGCGGGACGGGTGGGTGTTGGGCGTGATGCGGGCATGGGCTTTTGATGGGTGAGTGCGCTAGGGGGAGACGCTTCGGGGGATTCTTGATCGTCATCCGTGGCTTTTGCTTCGGCCATGGCTGTCGAGAAGGACCATTCCATTGTCGCGTGTTTTCTGGCTTTCTTTTCAAGGTCTGAGGGTGCGGATATCTCCTCGTTGCTTGGGCCAGGGGCATCTTCCTTTGGTTCTGCGTCCGGGACCTGGATTTGCGGGATGCTAACTGACGCTTCGGACATGGCGCTTGCAAAGGACCAGTCCATGGTTGTGTGGCCGGGACGCGACGACGTGATTTCCGCAGGTTCTTGCAGCTCGGGTGCCTTGGTTCTGTTCTTAACAGTCCAGTCATCCTGAGACGTGGCAAAGTCGCGGTGGGCGGTGCTGGGAGGGACTTCTTCAGCTGACGAAGCTCTTCTAGCTGTCAGAGATTGATTGTTGGGGTCTCGAGGCCCTTTGGAGTTTGCTCGCTTTTCGCGAAGTGTCGAGGCATCAGCGAGTCTGATGGTCTCCTCTCTCATGGGTGCCCCCGCGAACGCCGTCTGGATTTTATCCTCCGTTCTTGGTGGTGCAGCAGCAATAGCGTAGTCTGCTTCGTCAAAGTCTCCAAGGTCAATGGCGACTGATGCAATTGAGCTCGGTCGGTCTTCTGCCATGGCCCGGAAAGGTAAGTCGGATATTCGACGGTGTTCAGGAATAGGAACGAAATCGGTTTTGGTTTTATATTCGTAGGCGGGCTGATCCTGGTCGAAGATATTCGAAAGGTCTGCGCCTCGCTTGACGCGGGCTTCGAAGTTTGCCTTTTGAGCGGCCGTCATTTCTTTCGGTGGTGAGAGTTCGCCAGGTCTGCGCGAGCCTTTGGGTGTCTGCTCTCCCTCCAGGGCCTCGTTGGAGCCCAGATCTGAGAAGTCGGGAATCTCCAGTATGGCAGAGACCCGTCGCTCGAAGTCTTGAGTCATGCTGAAATTCCATTCGTCGTCGGCCTCGATGTCGGCGTCGGCTCCAGGCACAGAAGCAGCAGCAGCGCCGCCGGGCATGAAGAGGGACACCCTTTGGCCGCCTTGAAAGAGCCATGCATAGTACGTCTCGACGAGCTCCGTGAGCATGCTTGTCGGGTGTGTTTCTTCGGTATCTCGGAGGAAGTCGTGCTCAAGGACATCTTTTATCGAAGGTCGTGTTGCAGCGTCGGGAGTGAGGGTATACGAGACGAGTGAACTTAGACCATCGCTGAACTCCCCGCTGTCCGGGAGAGATAGTGCTTGCTTCATCCGTCTCATCCTCATCTTCAGTTGTTGGCGTTCACGCAGATCGGCATTTGGAGGTTTGCCCATAGCACACTCATAGAGGGTGCAACCGTACTCCCAGACATCCACCTGTGGAGTGGTTAGCTGCTAACTTTTTTCCCAGCAGCACGGCGCGGCCGCGCCCTTGATAGACTTACCTCGTCTGAGTACTCGGGATTATCTGTCCACAACTCTGGCGGCATCCAGTGCAAAGTCCCAATGAATGTCTTTCTCTTGTCTGTTCGGGTGTCCAGAATCGAAGCAACTCCAAAGTCGCACAGCTCCAGCCGGCCCTCTTGATGAATGAGGACATTGGCAGCTGAAAGAGACAGAAACGGTCAGCCTCACATCAGATAATAAATGCCGCAAGGCAAACAGATAGAGATATACCTTTCACATCTCTGTGTATGATGCCAGCTTCGTGCAAGCCTTTCAAAGCCTTTGCCAACTCTCTTGCCACAATGACAATGTACTTCTCGGACAATTTGTCCGCTGTGGCTCGCATCAAAGTCTTCACACTGCCACCAGGGCAATATTCACACACCATCCAAAGCTGACTGTGAACAGGTAAAGCCTCGATCATTCGGTTGAGGTTCTGAGCGCCACTCTCTTGAGCCTGTCGTAAAATGCGGATTTCGCGGTTGAAGTCTCGAATCTGCTCGTCTTTCGAATCTCCAAAGGCGTGAAAGTCGGCTTCATCGATATCAAGCACTTTGATGGCAACAACTTTGGCCGTGGAAAGCTGGCGTCTAAGATAGAGGTGAGTAAAGGTCGACATCGAGAGACAGTTCTGAAGCCGACAACTTCAGTGAGACTCACCCCTTGTAAACTCTTCCAAAACTCCCTTTTCCAATCAGCTCATCAAAGCTGTAGTCAGGCTCTGGTTGCTTGGATCTCTTGCACTTCTCTACAACTGCTTCCTGTTGTTGCTGAGCAAGACGAACCGCCTCACGACGGTGTGCGGTCATAGCCGCGGCGGAATCGGGATGAAGACTGTCCATGGCTTGAGTTCCGCCTGCTCGACGACGTTGTCTGACAGAAGCCTTGATCCTGGTAAGAGCGGTTACTCTTTCGGATTGATGGTCCGGGCTGGAGCGACCTTCAAGCGCTTGGAGTGTCTTTCTACGGTGTTGGATGACTCGCTCGTCTAGTGCTTCTTGATCTCGAAACGCAAGTCCCGACTTTTCCGCTTCGTTGCTCGACTCTTGGGTGAGAGGCTGATCAAGAGGACCTTGGCGTGTAGATGGTGTGGCTTCTGGGCTACCTGTTGGTTGAGCGGATGTTGGAGTTGTTGGCGGCCTGGTCTTACGGATGCAGAGAGGAGGTGGAGATAGCGCGTCCCAGAGCGCTCTGTTTTGGCTGGAGTCAGACTGGCAACCAACAACAGGAGTTTGAGGGAGAGCAACAGGGCGAGGCCGAAGAGGCGATCTGCGAGGAACAGGAGGTGGACTAGCGCAATCGAAGTTGTCGAGTCGATGAGGTGACTTAGGAGGGGGAAGGAGAGGTGCAGTAGAGTCAGTGTTGCTTGAAAGTGAATTGTTGTGTGGGAGCCGCGACTCGTCAGGTCGAAGGGCGTTTCTTGGCGCTGGTGGTCGGCGTTGCTGGAGCGAGGTGTGGTGTCCTCGTGGTGTTGGGGAAGACTGTGGTAAGGAACTGCTGGGCGAAGAGCTGCCTGTTGTTTCACTCTTCTAAAGTGGAGAGCAGGATTCAGGTTCACCAGTTGAGATTCTTTGCGTACGCCTGGGGGTCTTGGGATGATGTCTGTCTTCAGTGGAGACAGTTGGGCTGTTAGTGTATGAGGATGGAGGTGAAGGTAGCGTCGGGTGTTTCTCCCTTCGGAAGCCGGCGAAGAAAGGCGACGTTCGTTGTCGAAGTCGGCCGAGTAGCTTTCCACTTTTCGATCTGGCAGACGACGGCGGAGAGTCTGGTGTGTGCGCCTGATGGCAGTCCTGTCCGACACGATCAGGGCAGGAGACAGAAGAAGCTGTCCTCTGTTAGTGGCGGTCATCCATCACGGTCGGCACGCCTCTTCATCGCCCCAGCGTCAGATCGACAGCTTCACAGCGTCGCGCTGGTGACGAAAAGGTCGAACCGTTGTTGTCTGGACCATGGATTGACTTACCAAGGGGTTCCAGAGTCCTCTCCTCAAGAGACCTCTTCTCTCTGTGGCCTGACTCCATGGTGGTCAGTCTTGGTCGTGATGTTGCAGTTGGTGGTGGTGACGGGAAGGCGAGGGGGTGTAGACACGGCAGCGAGGGGAACAGGGTTCCGCCGCCCTCACAGCTCGTTTGTGGTGAAGTGACATACCTTGCTGCCCCACACGCCCAGGGCGGTTTTGTTCACTTTCTCCGGGTGACAAAGAAGCAGAAATCAACCCCGTTCATGACAATGATGCACCCCAATCGCGACACTTTAACTGCGATGACAAGTCCCTGCCTGCCCAATTTACTCCGCCATTGCTATCGGGACTGGGTTCCTGTTGGTGGAAAGTTGTTGCAGACGATGTTTGAGCCCGGATTGAAGCCCTTCTCGACCGCTCCTGGCTTCAGTCTGGACAGCAGCACCACCTGCATCCTCTCGTCAGTATCTCGGAGTGGCGGCAGTCACGGGTTTGGATTACGGCGGCAAACGGTCGCTTTGATGCGTGAATGTCTTCAACCAGAATTGGAAAGAACGCATCGTGGCGGAAAGGGGGCAGTCTCGGTCTACGGACGCTAATCCAAAACTATACTAGCGTTGATGGTCACCACGGTCCATCACAGCGAACCCCAGCCTTGCACGTGCTGACGAGGCTGTCCATCCGTATAAACGGAGGAGCGGAGGGCACATCAAGCCGGGCTTCAGCGCTTCACAGCGGCGGATGGTAGCGAATCTGATTACACAGCAGGGCTACTGCCGTCAAAGGCTGGAAACAAAGATGTGCCAGGCACGCTATATCTTTTGTTCAGAAACCCATCCGCCTTCTTGGGACGATGGGCTTTTTGACGATGCCATTGCTGCCCGTCTTTTTCACCACGACACCGCCACTCTTGGGCCTGCCAGCCAACAGCCGCTCTTTCTCCTCTTCTTCCCGTCGCCTTTTCTCCTCTTTCATCCGGTCCTCTCCCATCTGCCGTTCAATCTCCATCTTCCTGTTGAACTCGCTTTCAATGATTCTCTTGTCCTTAGCACTGTACTCCTTCGACTTGAGGCTGTAAAAGACGCCACCAAGGTCAGCCAGCCAATGCGGGTCTACCGCTGTAACGGAGCTCATGTATTCCTTGCTGGTGAGAATCAGTTCGTGGTAGACGACATAGTCGGGCGGGTCTCCCAACCCGTAGAGCGCAGATGTCGGGTGCAGCTGAACCGTGACACTGGTACGTAGGTTGATGTATTCCCCGACGCCTCTTCGACGCGCAGCCTGGTGATAATAACCGGAACAAATGCACTTTCGTATAACGTCCCAGTCCGTGCCACACGAGACCAGGGCCATTTTTTGCTGGCCGACCATGATATCATGAAGTTGCTCCCGAATTTCCTTCGCACGACGGAGGGCTTTGGGATGCAGGAAATGGCGTACGCACCAGGCATCGCTGTACCCATTGCTCTTCCACTGTGTGTAGACGTGCAACAACGTCAGGTGGTCTGATTCGTGCACGAAGAATTTTTCGCGCGCCGCATCGGACTCTTCCTGCCTCTCTTTCGGCCGGTAGAAGACAGACGGCACAGAGAGCATACTGACAATAGTAAGCATCTCCTCGCTGCACTCGTACTCTGTTGCTGAGGTGATCAGCATCTTTGCTAGAGAAGGGTCCATGGGGAAAGCCGTCATCGCGCGCCCAATCGGTGTCAAATCACCGACATGGTCCAGCGCCCCGAGAGCCCAAAGGTCGAACAGTGATGTTGTAATTGTGTCCTGTGGAGGGGGATCCATGAAATCGAAATCGAGTAAGTCCTTGACACCGAGAGACTTGAGAAGCAGGACCGTGTTCGCCAGGTTGGTTCGTTGAATTTCTGGGATGGTTTGGATGTAAAACTCGTTCTTGAAAGCTTGCTCGGTATAAAGATGGAAAGCCTTCCCCGGTCCGGTTCGTCCTGCACGTCCGGCGCGTTGAGACGCGTTCGCCTGAGAGATCGGAGTGATTTGAAGCGTGTCCATGCCCATTTTTGGGTTGTAGACTTTCAGCTTCGAAAACCCTGAGTCGACAACGTACATGATGCCATCGACTGTCAGTGAAGTTTCTGCGATGTTTGTGGCGACGATGACTTTCCGAACGCCAGGTGGAGCAGGGTCGAAAATCTTGGCTTGAAGGTCTGCAGGCATTTGAGAGTATATCGGGAGCACCATAAGTTTGGGCGGATTGACCAGCAGGCGCAACCTCTCTTCAATCAACTCACAGGTGACCTCGATGTCCTCCTGGCCGGTCATGAAGACGAGGATGTCTCCGGCGCCTTGAGACACGTGAATGGCCAGAACTTGTTTCACAGCACTATCGACGTAATCTTCATTTGGTGAACGAGAGTACTGGATATCGACTGGAAAGGTGCGACCAGGAATGATAAATTCAGGAGCTCCGCCATAGAAGCGCGAGAAGCGCTCCGAGTTCATAGTGGCGGACGTGACAATCAGCTTTAGGTCTCTCCGGCGAGCAAGGACCTTCTTGATGAGACCCATGAGCACATCTGTATTGAGAGCACGTTCGTGAGCCTCATCCATAATGATGCATGAGTATTTGTCTAGATCTCGCTGAGTCAGGGACTCTCTGAGCAGTACACCATCCGTCATATCTATCCATGGTCAGCATGTCGATCTCGCCGAGCAGGGTATAACTCACACTTGATCACTGTTTGATCGCTGGTACAGTCCTCAAACCGAATAGCATATCCCACCACGCCACCCAGCTCAACTTCCATTTCTTCACTGACTCGCTTGGCGACACTCATTGCAGCAACTCTTCGAGGCTGCGTACAGCCAATCAGTCCATGCTTCCCATAGCCTTCTTCGTAGAGGAACTGAGTCAACTGTGTCGTCTTCCCGGAGCCAGTTTGTCCGACCACAATAATGACTTGATTGTCTCGGATGACACGCATCAGTTCTTCTCTTACGGCAAAGGCGGGTAGATATTCCCTCTGCTCTTTCAAGGTCTTGCTTTTGCTAAATGCTGAGCTACCAGCGTTCTTCTTGAGGTGTGTCGCGAATTTGCTTTTGCCAGTGTCCTCTCCGGGGACAGCAGCGGCGCTGTCACCCTCGTCCTCTTTCACGCCCATGATATTGCCCAGTGCCGTGCCAGCAACGTTGGTGGCCTCTTGTGCCTGCTTTTGTCGTTCCTTTTGCTGTCTCCTCTCACGCACTACCTTGCTCCCCTTGCGGCTGAACACAGCCATATCGCTTTGTGGATCCCGCACCGCTGGCACCGGCTCCAGTTGCTTTGTAAAGACAGTCTTGCCATCCAGGAATGGAGGTTTTAAATCATGCACCAGAAGATGTACTCGTACCGCATCGTCATCGTCAAAATCTTGAGCCTGATCACGCCTTTGCGCAACACCAGAGGTGAGCATGCGGTTGGCTTCCCAAGCATCCACCTCCTTCTGTTTTTGGGCTGCCTTCGCCGTCATGCGCTTCCCGAGTTTCTTGTCTAACAGGGCCTGTTCGCGTTGTCTGTCCGCCCATGCAGCATCTGCACCGCCGAAAGGATTGTGGGTCTCGTCGCCAAAGGTATGTCCAAACTCGTCGCCCGCGTACCAATCGCGGTCCATGGCTGCCGTGTCCTCATCGTTAAAGAAGGGCTCGGGGCCGTCAAACTCCTGCTGATGTGGCTTTGGATGTCTGGACTGGCTGCGGTCTCTGTCGGATGGTCTTGCGAAGCGTCCTTTAGCGAACTGCGGCTTCAAAGATGGTCCGAGATCTTCAGCCGAGTCGGTATGCGCAGAGCGGAAATCGCCAGCCAACTTGCGCCGCTTCGGGCTATGGTTACGCTCCATGTCGAGTGGCAGCAGTGCCGGTTTTGAGGTGTGCCGCAGAGTGGACGAGGTGGACGAGGTGAGCGATGATCAGTCTCAACATGGAGATTTCTTTGACGTGGAAAGTTACACCGGAGTTTATGCGAATTGTAGCCTCAAATCTCCAACACAGCCACCAAACCCAAGCCTCGCAGGTTCGATCAATCGCAGTCTAACAAAATGGCTTCAGGACAAGAAGCGGCGCTGCGAAAGCAGCAAGGTATGCCTGAATTGCCGCCGTCCCTCGAATATGCCCTTGCTAATCAACTGCCAGACTTGCAGTCCCAGTACTCCAACTACAAGAACACCCTGCAGTCGCTGGCGCAAAAGGTGGGGGAAATCGAACAAGAAATAGAAGAACACAAGTCAGTTGTCTGTTGCCAATGAGACGAGCGGCCATACTGACTATTACTCGTCAACAGGCTTGTAATGGAAACACTTGAGCCACTTCCTCAGGATCGCAAATGTTTCCGACTGATCAACGGGGTGCTGGTTGAAAGAACTGTGAAAGACATCTTACCAGCTCTCAAGACCAACTCAGATGGGCTAAAGCAGGTCTTGGAAGAGTTGCTCAAACAATACAAAGCCAAGCAAGATGAGATGGACAAGTGGAAGGTAAGCATTGTAGCAGCTGGTATCGTTAAAAACTAGTGCTCACATGCAAACACAGAGAAAGAACAACATCCAGGTCGTCCAGAACCAGTGAACACAACCTCCATGATGTGTCTAGACAGATTTAGGTCGCTGTAGAAGGGATGACATTAAAATGGGTGCTTGCCACTCTGGCCAGCCTTTGATCTTATGCTCCTGTGAGCAGAAACGCCAAAGCAAGGCATTAGCAGTACCTTTCCCGCTTCAACGGGCGTCCTACCTCATTGTCCCAAGGCAGCTACAACCCTTCATTGGATGCTCAGGCTGCCCTGACTTTCAACTCATGACCATTCCGTAAGTTGATTTGTCGCACAATCTCCTCCCTTTCAGTTCTGCCTCACCTCTTTGACTGACGACTTATTTTGGCTTCAGTCCAAGTCTGACCTCCTCACCATCACACCAACACCACCAACCATGGCTCCTTCTCGCGCCACCTGGCAAGCGACGGGCAGGGACACTTGCTACAACAACCACACCGCGGTTCATCCTCAGACAATCTTCGCAGCTCCACCACTTCCCGCGCGTCCTGCCCTGTTCTGTTGCCCTGTTGCAGAGAACAATCCAGCCCACTTGCCGCGAAGTTTTGTCAACCCTGGCCGACATGTGATGAACAAGCAGCTTCGGTCGTTTCTCGACTGCGCTGATGATGCAGAGCTCACCTTGCCAAAGTGTGATGTCTCGCACATGATCGAGGTGACCACGAGGGTCATTCACACTCCACCTGCCGTCGGCCGACCAACGGAACAGCAATGGAACCTACCAGCCAAACACAATAACAATCCTTTGAGCACTTACACTCCTCCCCTTGAGGTTGACAGCAACATGTCGGTGGATGGGGACGAATCTTCAGAGGCGGACCTCCCGCGCAGCACTTGGCAGAGCATGTCAACCAGATATTTCATCACTCAGCCTAGCAATGACGAATGGCAGCTGCCACCGAATTCCAAAGCCTACCGTGAGCACCACCCAGAGCCAAGACCGAGCAGGGCTGTACACGAAAAATACATGGAAATTCCTCCGTTTCACAATTGGCCATTCACCTCAGAGAGCATTCCGGGAGGTAATGCTGGACCAGCAGGTGCTCGACCGTGGATGCCAGCATGCTCCATTGTGATGTGGTGCCCTAAACACAGCAATTTCTATGAAGTGCACGCAATGTCTTGAGTCCATGGGGAAAGTGTGGCACGGATACATACATATCTAAAGAAGGACTGCCTCGGCCCTGTGTCGTGTGGCTTGATGAGCAGATAGATTTCCTGCTTTAACACGGCAAATGGTTCAACTCGGTACCACCCAAGTACTACAACTGCATGTTCGGTAGCTAGCTTGGAGCACCTCAGAATGATGATTCAATCGCACCCTAGGCGCCTTTGGTAACAATAGAACTGTGGAACTTGTCTTGAAATGGCGTGCCACTGCCTGCATCCTCCATCTGTATGCGGTTTGGCATTTGTGGCTTGTCTGTCCGAATATGAAACTAGCAAAGTTACGGAGGAGTTTACCCTACTCGTAACATTGTCCGTCACGCTGACTTTAATATAGCTGCAAGGCTAACAGAGTTTGGCTCATTCTACCGGGCATGTCTGGGTCGGAAAGCTGGCTACTGGCAGAGCAAGCGGCATTGGCGAAAGCTACCTTTGCCGGGCGTTCCAACGTCGGTTAAAAAGGCCCTTTTGCCGATCACCGCCACTGCTTGGGTGCCTTGCTAACAGCCTGAACAAGGTACCGCTGTTGTTGGGGGTACTCCGTGCACAGCAGTCTCTTTGTGCCAGGACACTATCCTGTTGTTCCACTTGCCTGCTTGATTTATGCAGTCTCATGCACACAAGCATGACTTGAAGATCAACGCCGTTAGACCCTCATTTCCAGCGGAGTACTCTTGCATGTCGATCGACAACTACTCCTCGTATCGATACCGGAGCATGGCAGCATGGGAGCATGGGGCCGACCCAACCACTTTTCTCAATTTGGCGTAGCACGTTGGTACGTACCTTAGCCATCGCTCTGTAGAAAGTCACTTCCAGGGCAGGTACGTGCATGTATTTTTGGTAGGATCTCCGCAACCATGGTGCTGAACAAATCGAATGGCTGAATGGGGGGCAAGGTTGGACAGCTCTTTGACACAATTAACCTTGGTCTTCCTAGCCTCGAACGCTTACCACCAGCAGGTCTGTGCTACCGAGGTCTGAAATCCAGCACACTCTGGCAGCGGCATCTGCTCCTTGACGAGATACAACGTTCTGTAGTGCGCTCAGGAGAATCCCATCATCAAGGGGATTTATGCGCGCTGCAGTCCTGCAGCTTGCCTGCGAACCGCGATGCGATCTCTGGAACAGCCCCAGACGTGGCGAGGAGGCGACCAACCGGGCTGGCTCCTTCGCCCACTGGAGTTTCAAGCACGAACAGGGATGTGAAGCCCTAGGCTCAAAGTTGACAAGGCACATGGGGCACAGAAGCAAATCGGCTTCGCCCAGCTGCGTCACCCAGCACCCTCTCACACCTTTGCACCGTGACTGATTCGACCTCAATTTTCTGTTCTTCGGGAGGGTTCCCAGGGTCGCCCAGTTGGCATGGAAAAGCAAGATTTGAGGCCAGAATGAAGCTCAGTTGAAGTGTCCAGCAGCATTTTGCTGCGCGAAGCTGTCAAAACTACCTCGTACTTGTGGGAGAGCTTTCTATCAATGCCCTTCAATGTCCTACTGAGAGTTTTGCCAGTTCTGATCGGTCTCCTTTTCCCAAAGCCACAGCTCCACCTCAGTGATCCGTCCCAGGCCGCATCCACAACCTTCTGCAAGAGCTTGCAGGTTGCAAACGCCACTCCCACAGTCGTCTGGAACTGTCCCAAGTCAAGGGATCTGCACTTGACCAACGACAATCTTTGCCTCGAGCACACAGTTCTGGAAACTTGTCGGCTCCATCTGCAGGTTTGGCGCCCATATCATCTAAATACCTCTCGAGAATCTACCGTCATGGCCTTCTGAGGCGCCCTTAAGCTGTATGCAGGAGGGTCTGCTCGTCTCTTTGCGCCAGTCACTTCGGCTAGTCCGCATTGACGCCACACGGCGACTAGCATTGCCTGCGGTCCGCTCAAACCTCAATCGGTTGCTTAGCTTTCCTAGGCGTCCTCAATATCTTCCCGGCCTACCATCCTAGCCGACCTCAACTTCTTCTAACACCTTCGCTGTCCTCACGTTCGTTATTCGAGAATCCTGGGTTTGGGTGTGAGGTATTGGGAACTTGTCCGTCGAGATCGCAATCTGTGAATCACTGGGCCTGCAATCTCTCTCTTCACTTGTCATTCGTTTTCGACTCTCGTACAGCATCTGAATACATCCAAGCCGCAGAATACGTCACACAGTCGCCACTGGATTTCACGAACTTCCTCCAGCTTCACTGCCTCAAATCATCAGTCGGTCAAGAACATCACTCATTAGTTCGAATCACTTTACAGGAAATCGGGGTAGTCATTTCTGCGATCCGAAACAGGGTGCGGGACCAGAGCTACCCAAAGTGAAGTAAAGCGGAGGTGAAGTGAAGTCAACGAGAACGGTCTTTTGGCAACTTCTCTTTCGACTGTTATATAAGGAACCACAATCTCTTACTTTCTGCCGAGTAAGTGCTCGCTATCAACCTTCGACTCATATCATCTTCATTCAAGCCAACCGAGCAACTGACTCTTCAGAAACGCCAAAATGTATGCCATCGCTATCGTCGCCATCTGGATCACAGCACTTCTCGGCATCGCATCCGGAAATCCCATCATCAGAAAGTCCCTCAACCCCGACTACCTCAAGCCCAGATCACCTCTCACCAATGTCGCCTTCGCGGTGAGCGCAGACGACTGGCCAACCAACGTCGTCTTTATCGGAGGCAGTCAATCTTACGGCATGTGGGTTCCGACAGATGGTGCTTGGTACGACCTCGGAAACATCGAGTGTCTCGGGCTGCCCGCGAACGCCATCGGCGACTGCAACGATGTGACTATCAATCAGATCGGAGTGGTTGCGGGATACGGCCCCTGCACATTTGTCGGCAACGCTGGTTACTCTGCGACCATTCCGGGAAATCCAGGTGATGGCTACTACACGGTTGGACCACCTCAGAATATCTTGTCTGCAGCATGTGGTCCGGCATGATCTGCTTGAGGCGTTAACGACACCTCTATTCAACGATTCTCCGACAACATGATGCACACACGAGGTACGAAGAGCAACTAATGTTCGAGTAAACGACTTTCTTCCGAGCAAGCGAGAGTTCAGCTTTCACGAGGTTCCATCTCCAACACTTGGCCTCCACGTCAAGGTCTTGCGGCCCACTGAACCAACAACGTAGACCCCAGCAACGCACCGCCCCCTCGACGACGATGCAACTGAGCTGGACACACCAGCACGGGGCTTCGAAGAAAACGAGCTGCCTGAGGGGAGGATGATGGGAGCTGTGTCAAAGCAGGATAGATGCCCTGGCTCAGGGCGAGCTCACGAATTATCACACATTCGATAAGACAAATATGATACCCAGATTCAATTCAACCAAGCTATACCCTCTTCAAGGCATCTTCCTGCCCTGGCTCCTGACTTGCAATTTTGCTCGTTCTTACTCCTCATTAACCCGTGATACGCCACTGCATATCCACTTCCTGAGGGACTGCATGGTCAATAACTCCTAGAGGTTATCTGTGAGTCTAGATCATGCATGGCGTCCGCCCTCAGACCAGCCAGGCCACACACTCGCTCCCCCGCTCTGGTGGAGATTCGGGTGGCATGCATCAACCAGATGGCTCCGTGGATGATGTATCACTGACCGAGAAACAAATTCATCTTCAGTTTCTTGAATTCGCATCGCCTCTTGTAGTTTCTTCGTTTGCAAGATAGTTTCACCGGAGAGGTCCTATTCTCGACAACGAAGCGTTCTGTGATAGTCTCTGCGAACGCGATACAATAATCACGAAGCGCAGTCAACTGCGCAACCAATGATCTGGGGGCGAACAGTGCGTACTTGTCTCGTAATCGACCATAAATATGTCTAGGAAGAGGTCATAATCTGTCGCGGCGGGTAGTCACAATTCGTTCATCGCAGCTTTCATCCGGATCTTCAACAGCCCGCTACGCCCGCCCAGGTGAAGCTGCTGAAGGGCTTAGCTCTGAAACAGGCCGAGGTGACGCCGCTTTTTGTACCTGTCTTCACTTGAAGTTCACTTTCTACTTTCCCTCCAACTGGATGTAAATGGCAACGCGAAGCTGTCAATCCCCCACTCCAGGCCTTCCACCCACGCCGTGAAGACCACCAATACATCGGCACATGTCCCCATCTTGACGCCTCGCTAGTTACAATGGCCAATCGCGAACCGAATCCCTGAGATCACGAAATCTAAGAAACCTGAATCCAATCTGATGTCAGTGACATCCCACCATGATACAGCTGAGCTCGGTGAAGTTGTCTCTGGACATATCAATCATGTACCAGATCTTTAAGGTCTTTTTTTCCTCTCATCGAGCAGCGTGTCAAGCATGAAGGCCAATGGACGATCCGGAATCAAACGAAAACCATGACCTGCTGAAGCGATGTTCCCACAGTTCCAATTACACGTCATTCACTGCTTCGTCCGGAGAGCGCATCACCGAGCCAGAGTCAAAGCCGAGAAACATGTCCTTCTTACGAGGTCAACGCTGGTCAGGACGTCAAAAGACACATGTGTCGAGATATATCCCCTTCGTTAGATGGATTCCCCAGTACAGATGGAAATGGTTTACGGGAGACCTCATTGGCTCCTTGACCGTAGCGTCTCTATATGTCCCGTTGTCTGTATCTTTTGCCCTTCTGGGGCATGCTCATCCTATCAGTGGCCTCTACTCCTTCGTCATCAACCCTCTTCTCTATGCCCTACTGGGTACTTGCTCTTTAATGGTGGTCGGCCCTGAAGCGCCGGGCTCCCTCCTCGTAGGGACGGTTGTAACAGCTTCGACTTCGGGCAACAGCGACGACGAGAACGACCTCATCAGTGCACAGATAGCCGGGACCGTCACTGCATGTTCAGGAGCACTTCTGTTTGTCACGGGGCTTTGCCGGCTCGGTTCCGTCGACTCTGTCCTCAGTCGGCCTCTTATGCGAGGAGTCATTGGCGCCCTTGGCGTCAACGTCCTGATAGAGCAAACAGTGACAGGTTTGGGACTCGGAGCGCTAGCAAGGGAAGACTCTGACGTGGCTGGAGGAAGCCCGGCGCGAAAACTCCTCTTCATCGTGACCAATCTAGGCCAGGCACATGTGCTGACCTCGATATTGTCCCTCACAAGCTTTATCGTCGTCATGACCCTCCGGTAGGCATTGGTGCTCCCTGAAAGTCCTGAGAAAACCACTGATGATGCGCAAGACACTTTAGAGATCCATTGGAACAAAGGTACCGCGCAGTCGCATACATCCCAGACCGATTCGTCGTCGTCGCGTGGGCAGGCTTCTTGACATGGTTGTTACAGTGGCACGAGCATGGTCTTCAGGTGCTTGGCCACATTCAAACACCGAAATCTACTGCTTTGCCTTTCCATTGGCCCTTTAGCCTACAGCATGTCGAGACTTCGAGTCTCATCATCACGTCCTTTCTGGTCGCTCTAGTTGGCCTGTTCGAATCCTCCTTGACGGCCAAGAGCTTGCGAAAAGCAGGCGAGGGCCAAGGCGCGATTGACCTTCCTCTCAACGCAGATCAAGAGCTGATAGCACTCGGAGTCTCCAACATCGTTGGTGGCTGCTTCCTTGCATTGCCAGCTTTCGGCGGCTACGGCAGGAGTAAGTTGAACTTCTCGACAGGAGGAAGAACGCCAATGAGCAATGTCCTTCTCAGCATCATGACGCTGTTCTGCATCCTCTTTCTTCTGCCGGCATTCTACTTCCTGCCGAGGGGAGTCCTCGCAGCCATGATTGCCGTGGTTGGAGTCTCCATGGTGGAAGAATGTCCTCATGAGATCTTGTTCTTCGCGAAGATACGGGCATGGCCAGAGCTCGCCCTCATGGCAACGGTGTTCGCGGCCATGGTATTTCACTCCGTCTCACTCGGCATGGCGTTAAGCCTGGGGTGGTCCATCCTGGCATTGTTCATCTTCGGAGGGTGGCGCACAACCCTTCGAGTCCTCGACTCCCGTTCATCCAAAGCATATGAAGATGAAGAATTCGCCCAAATCGCGACACGGTGTCCCTTGCGGACAATCCTCGTCACCGTTCCCGGCCCGTTGACATTTGTCAACATAAACAAGCTGAAAGATCGCATCGACGCGCTCGAGCACGTCGCTCCATCGAGGCCCTCTGTACACCGTCCAGCTTCGCGGCCAGCGGGAATTGCGGAGACGGCTCTGATTCTCGATCTGCGCCATTGTACCAAAATTGACGGTTGCGCCATCCAAGTCCTCACAGAGATCACAGAAGAATATACAGTGGAAGGGGGGAATAGAATCATCATATGGGAACCCTTGCAGCTACATGGTATGGATCCTATACAACATAAACTGGCATTGAGCGGTGCTTTAGATTTATGCGGCGAAAATCTCAGCTTTGTGACCAGCTTGAGGGAGATTTTGACGGAATTGGGGGCTGACGGTCACCTAGAGTCTCGTTTCGAATTGATGGGCGTCTAAGAAGACTTGTTGTCGTGAAGGCGTCGTTGGCATTGCTTGAGCGCATTTAGATCGTGGGAATCCCTGAAGAGGAAGACTCAGGACAGGGACCGTGAGGAGGAGTCAGACATCTAGGAGTCGGTGTGGGACTCGTTGGCTTATCATCCATCGACAACGTATATACACGTCCAAGACTAGTAAAGGTACACACTCTGATCTAATCCGCTCAGAACAACACGCGGGAAACATACACACAGACACACAGAACGCCATCGCCGAACCCTGTCAAGCCTACCCTACCTCGCCGTCTCGACCGCTAGCTCTCCCGCCCTTGTTTCACTTTGCTCTCCTCCTGGCGAACGACCTCCCCCACCACAATCCGACAGAGTCTCTCGCACAAATCCTCCGCCGTCCACCCCCACGTCACCTCCCGTGCATTGGAGCCCTCCCTCACCTTACGCCCACCATACCACCCCATCGAGAATTCACACTCCTGCATGAATCTCTCCAACACCTCGACCTCGCCGTCGCCGACAGTCCAGACGAACTCGCCGTTAATCAGTCCGTTCTTCGTCTCGTCCACAATCATCTGCTTGCCGCGCAGCGCCCAGACCTCGTCGCGGATTTGGTCTCGAGGCGGGGGGTGGAATTTCGGGCGCAGCGATTTGCGGTATATGATGTGCAGGGTGCGGAAGTGGGCGTTTGTGAACTCGCCGGTTGTAGCGAGGGGTGTTCTAACGCTACGGAGGGGGTCGGATGGATAGGAGGGAGGGAGGAGGTAGGACGGAAGCGGAGGAACGGTTGGGTTAGGTTTGGAAACAGAGTGAGATGGTCTGGCGGAAGAAGGGATTGAGGATTTCGTCCTCTGCCATTGAGGAGGCTCCTGATGCTGGTCTAGGCGGTGTTGGGTGCGTGCGTGGGACATTGACGACGGCTTCGACTTTGGCGCACTGTCGGTGTTGCGTTGCGTTTCCGGCTGGGAAGAACTGTCAGGTTTCTGCTTCGAGTCCCACATCCAGCCGCCCCAGCCTTTAGTGGGCTCCGTTGCTGGTGTTTCCTTCTCTGGCGGACTCACTGCGGATGGGCGTCTCTGCTCCTCCATTTCAACTTCGCGTCGAAGAGGATGAGGTTCTGTAGGGACAGCTTCTGCCGCGTGAAGCTCTTGCCTCAGCTGGCTCCCTACCTCGTCGCCAAACGATGTATCGTCGCTGGAAGACCGCATGCTGAAACTGCTCTCTTGCCCATCAACATCCACGCCTCTGGATCTGCCACTAAAGAGCACTCTTCTTGTCATGGTTGGCGTGTCAGGGCGAGAGAAAACTATGCTCTCGCGGGAACCTTTCATGGCAGACCGTGGTGTTGGGGGACGAAGAGGGGACCCTGCCTCCTGCCCGTCCAAAGATGGCCGCCGAGGCGCCGAGGGCTGGCGCTCTGGGTGTGACGTGAACAGGGATGTTGACGAGTCGTTGAAGTTGACGGGAATTTTGACGGGCTGTGGAGGCGAAGAGGGTGCTTCTGACAGATCCGATGTTTCGTCCCTTGACTCGTCGATCTCGTGGTGCTCATCGTGCGTAGCTGATATCGAAGGCTCTTTGTGGTAATGCCGGTCAGAATCATGTCGAGGCTGCTCGTCTTCTCCGTCTCCATCGACACAGTCGTCGCTTGCTATCTCGAGACTTTCCTCTTCCACGGCGTCCTTCTTGGGCGTTCCGGCCATCAGATCGATGTCGAATTTTCCGCTATTGCTCCGCTGTCTAAGTTGCTGTCGCTGGATCTGGCCAGCCCCGAATCGCACTTTGCTCTCGGGCCCTTTATAAGCCATCAGGCCACTCGCTTCGTCCATGTTGGTTGATAAGAATGTGCTTTGCTCGTTGGGCACTTCGACATCTTCGCCTCTCTTCCACGGACTAGGGATCAAGCTCCTCCTAGGTCGGTTGATGGTTTCTTTTGCCCGTTCCTGCTGGCTACGCTGTTCGCTGCGAGTGAATAAATTGTTACTGCCGCCGTGTGGTGGGCTGGAGGAACACTTGGCTTCTGCTAGCCATATGTCTGTCTCATCCCCAGCTTCGTTGTCTAAGTGGGAACGAATGGAAGCTTTCTCTGTCTTCGTTGCTGGCCGCTCTTCATCTTCACTGTCGCTATCGATCACTATGACCTGACTTTCAGAAGCATTCTGAATCTGTCTGGAAATGGCATCCCTCTCGAGTTGCCATTCGCGCTCTCGCCTAGCTTGAGTATCAAGAATGACCGGCTCTGGTGACTCTGAAGTATCATTTTGCGGTGTCTGGGGCCCGCTCTCCATGATTCGGAGGTTATTGGGGCCTGAGACGCCGCGGGTTCCGGCGCGTGTAGCCTGCGGTTCCAGTTGAGCTTCTATGTCGTTGGCACTGACATTTGGCTGAAGCTTGGCATTTGACAATGATCTACCCGACCCTGTATCCATGTTTTCTTGATTTCCAGTGGCAATTGATTGAGCTGGCAATTCGGCCACCTGCCTCTTTGCAAGCTCTTCGCCGAATCGAAGGCCGGCTCTGAGCTCGCGCTGGGTGCCGGAGTCGAAGCCGTTGAACAAAGCATCCTGATCATTCGGGGTTGGAAGTTGCGAAGTCGAGACCTTCTCGCGTGGTGGCGCTTTCTCGGTACTGGGAGCGGGCGACATAATTTCCTGCAATGCAATGCCTGCAAAGAGAGCCCCAGCCGATGCGCGGTGCTGGTGTTGTGGTGTTCGTCGAGGTTGATGTCTTGGTGGTGACGAAAACTTGGGAGGTGAATACGGTTGTGGCGTGACTTTCCGCATGAGACCAGGTCTGGATGAAGATGATACCTTAAGCAGGATTCCGTTCTGCTCAGGCGCTGGTGGCGACGACGGCACAGTGCTCGATATGTCACTTTCGTCCACTCTCAAGATGGGGTAGGCCACTGTCTGTTCAGGAATAGGTGACAAGGAAGGCCTGGTGTCGTTCTTGGACGGCGGCGCGGGATATCCCATAGATGTCAAGCTGTGCGTCTGTGTCGGACCCGAACTTGCCGCCGCTCCCTCCTCCAGTGGACTACTAAGGTATCGTTTGACCGATGGCAGTGTGTCCAAATCAATCATCGTGAAACCTTCGCTCTCGAGCAACGTGTCAAACCCTTCATTTCCATGATTGACGGCAGATTCATCGTCAAGAGGCTTTTCGACCTCATCAGATTCCCCGTGGTAGGAGGAAGTAGGTGAGGGAGTCGGATAGCTTATTGCGCTATTAGCAGATACTTTCCGTGCTTGCAACTGAGCCTGATGGGTAGAGATTCTGATCTGTTCGCTGGTAATGGAATGCTGCACGGTACGGTCACCGTTGTCTTTAGACTTCGTCGGTTGGCCTCGTGGTTGGACAGCTATCTGATGCAGCTCAAGTGTCTCAAGTTCCGGTGAATCGCTTCCCAATGCGGGTCCTGGCTCACCAATTCCGTCTTCACCCGCGACATCTGGATCGGGTCCAACGTCAAATTCTGGGCTGTCTGACTTCGGCCTCGCTGCGGATGGCTGGGCTCCAGTGTCTGCCGCTGTGGTACTTTTCCGAATGCTTCGTCTTTTTCGCGGCGACTTCTTCTGTTTCAGCCAGTCATCCCCTTCGGAGTCGTCTCCCAGCGGTATTATGTCCAAGTCTGTCACACTCTGTCTGCGGCTTCGACTGGAATTTCGGCCTTTGCGCTCAGGAGTTGCGCCCCTCTTGGTATTTGCATGCGATTTTCTGCCTCGAGCAGCGCCTTTCGGGGATGGGTCGCGTTGCAACGGTATCTTTGTCGTCCGCGTTCTCGCTCTGGTCATTGGAGTGTTTCCTTCCATAGCTGCGTCCTCTGGCTCTGCCTCCACCGTCACTCGAATCTTCCAAGGGCTGAAGTGCTGTTCCGATACGGCGCAAAACGGAGAGGATGGGAACGCTTCGATACTTTGGGAGCTCGGTTTTGGATGTCTGGCTATATTCATTGTTGTGGCAATTGAAGGTCGTCCAGGCGCAGGCTTACGACTTCCACGGGCGCCAATGTCAATGCTGTGCTCATCGTTGAGAGAAGTTGCGAGTGGATCAGGCGAGCTTAGATCGTCGTGGTAATGGGAGGTGACAGATGGTGATCGCAGCATCGTAGCGCCTCGGGCAAGGGCCGCCGACTGGGGAATCGGCTGGTATGTGCGGTCTGCCTCGCGATGTGTTCGCCTTGACCACAACAACATGCGCCGTTCAAACCATAGACAAAGATAAAATAACGACGCGGTAGTCGTATGCAGTTGAGAACTTGATACTGGTTAGCTCGCTAGAACAGTTGTTTACTATTGCCTGGCGACTCTTCAGGACTCTGGCAAGGAGACTTGTTTGTTTACTAAATGACGTCGATTTTTGAGCCTCTGATTGGCTGCAGTACTGAAGAATTCAGCCTTGCGAGTTACAGCCTCGTCCGCCAGTCGCGTCCCAGATCGTTCTCTTCTCAGAATGTCGAGAAGTCATACGTCGCGTAATTCACTGCTGGCCCTGTTGTAGGCCCGAAAATCTCATACTCGCTGACTCCCCACTCCGGATGGTTGACGCCATCAATCCAGGCTTGTGTCTCGATCACAATACATCCGTGCTGGTTGACAAACCTGGCTGCCCCTTGCGTCCCGTTGTTCCTTGCCTGCTGACTCGCCTTGACCGGTATGGTGCCATTTTGGCCATTGCACGTGTATATCTGAAGACCTTGCTGGTTGGTCGACACATCTAGCTGGATGCCCGTGGTGGCCGACCACAAACGGAGCACAGGGAAATTTGAGGCTGAAGGACCTGCATTTGCTGGTCTGTCGAGGATAAAAGCATTGTCAATGCCGGTGCAGCCTGCTCCACAAACACCAGTAGCATTGTCAACGGCGTCTCCGATCAGCTTCGGGGATAGGAAGTTCAAGGCGGAGACGTCTGTGACAGCGCCCAGACCGCCGGTAGGAATCAGGATCGGGTCGACGACAATATATCGATCCGAGTAGGGCATCCACAGAGTAGTGTCGTTCAAGATAGTGGCTTGCTTAAACGCGTTTAGATTCCAGTAAATGTGGTTTGCCAGCATAATGGGTGTGTCTTGGTCGAGGGCCGTGGACACCACGCTGCTGGTCAATCTGGGCTTGATTTCGCCTTGAGGGCCACTTGCAGCACTGCTCAGCGTGAAAGTTGCGGTCGTCAGCACCGTGCCTGGGAAACCCTGGAAGCCAGTGTCGAGCAGGCTGAAGGTGATGCTTGATGGGGATGAAGCCACAACCGTCCAGTTTCGCTGGTCATAGCCAACAGTCCCCCCGTGGAGGGTGTCCGCGCCAGCATTTTCATTCGCAGGAATGTGGTAACTCTGGCCGTTCAGCGTGAAGGTGCTGTTCTTGATGCGATTTGCATATCTTCCCACGATCGGGCCGAAATAAGTATGATTCGCTGGCTGTCGTTAGCTGGAAGAAAGCCAATGTTGGGTTTGGCATATCTCTTGCGAGACTCACTCTCGGTATCGGTCAAATACTGGGTAGCATTGTCATATCCGGCGACCACATCCTGGTAATTGCCGTCGCGATCTTGCACCAGCAGAGACGTCAGGCGCGCTCCATACGGGATGAATTTGGCAGTAATGTTCTCGGCGGTCAATGTATACACGGAGAAAGGGTATGCGCCAGTTGGGACGGAGGTGTTTGTGCTATTTTGACATATGCCCGGCAGGACAAAGATAGATGCTAGGACATAATAGAGGGGCGACCACATATTGAGACCCGTTCTTCTAGGTGTTGCCTGTCTAGAGAGGTTCGAGAGATATCGAGGGCGTCAGGTCACCGGGCGCGAAGCAGGTATTATATAGCTTGCCAGAGTCGAGCATTGCAGGGCTTGCTCACGGACGGAGTACCTGGATATGGGTTACATCAACATCCCACCGGCGTCCACAAAGAACCGTCGTGAGGCGTGGTGAGGTGATGCTACAGTGGAGCTCGACGGCCTGACCCCGGCGGCTCACAATAGGCACTTCAACAACTGGGGACGGCGGAAGCTTGAATACAAATGCGGGGAGCTCCAAACGATTGCGACCCTGTCAATCTCACCGAATCCGGGGTAGATGGATGGCTCGTTCAACAACCGCTGACGTAGATCATATTCTCATTGGCCTTCGCATAGCTGTTTCGGCGTGTTGGTTCGGTTCATCATGTGCCGGTGTGTCCCTGGAACTAGGCCACCGGCATCTTTCCTGCTTGAGCATCATGAGCTTTCTTGTAGCCGAGCATGCTCGCTTCACATTGCTTGCCCTTGCCTATAAGATGCTTCAGATGAGGAGCTAACTGCATTGCACTGTCATCGCAGGCCGTTCTCATAACGCCTTGTGCTCATTGTACTCCAGGCGCCTTTCGCGGGTCCACATCCACCAAATGAACATCAAGATACACTGGCCAGTCGGGCGCCAGATTGCTTCGTGACTCAGACAACGGTTTGAGAGCTTCCTCAACTGCCTTCCTGTCCACCTGTCCTTTTGGCTGGTGTTCAGACTGGGTGATCTTGAATAGATCCTCTTCAAGCTCTTCGGCCATCAGTCGACTCGGTTGAGGCAGGAATGTGCCTTGTCTCCCTTGATGGGTGTGCAATGTCGCATATGGCAGCGCCGGACGTGTTGCAGCTTTCTCAGCAAGTTCGCTCAAAGCATTCAGGCCACTCAGGCCGCCGATTGTGCGAGTCGACCTCGTGACATGGACATTCTGACTTGCCGACCTGTCCATCTCGGGAGCCTCTAGCTCTTCGTCCTCTTCAGAAGCGGAACCGTCAGAGCCGCGCGATCTGTCGTCGTCCACTTTGTGTCGATTGCGCGCGTTGCTCGTGTCGCCTTCCTTGCGGGACGTTGAGAAGAAGTGACGGGCGGCGACCTGCGCTTGATGTGACTGGAAGTTCAGCTCTTTCTCCGTGAACAGTGTGTGGATAGAGTAAAGAGGGGCGGTTTGGTTCGACAACGCAGCCCGGCCACGCTCTCCAGGGGTGGAAATGCCATTGCGAGAAGGTGAGCCAACATCGTCATCTGCGAGCTTTCGCTTCCGTTTATTTGTGACCTCTCCCACACCGTTCATGTCCTCCTGCTCACGATGCCTTGTAAAGCGTGTCTTGCGACTGGTGTGGTTGCCGCCAGGACTCGCTGGGTTGGTGATGCTGAACTGACTGGGATGGAGGAGGAGCGCGTTGGTATCTGCAATGTCGAGTTGTTCTTTCTCTTTCATTAAGCGCTGTCTTTTGCTCGATAGCGCTTGGAATAGCCGTTCTCGGAGGGTAGAGGTCATTTGCTCGCATTCTTCGGCGGCCAGGTGGAGGCGATAGTCACACTCATATTTTAGTCTTTCGAGGCGCTTGTTGTGATTGTTCTGTCCAGAAAATTAGAGCAAGATCCAAGCTGCGCTCAGTCGAGAAATGGCATACCATGAGTTGTATGAGTGCAACTTCCTTAGCGATTTTCGCATCACCAATCTCGTGAACGAACTCGGCGTACCATTTTCCAGCCAAAGAGGACATCTGTGACTGATATGGCGTGCTGGATGCTGTCAGCTCCGTTATCTTATTTATCTCTTCCGGTGAGTCTTCCAGCGGTTCAGGCTCGTAAGGATCGGTCTGTGAGATGAGGCTCATGTCATGTTGTAGGGCGATGAGCTGCTCCCGATAGTGTTGCTCTCGGTTCGACGACAGTTCATTGTATAATTCCTGCTGATGTGCGGCATGCTGGTTCCGGCGTTTGTCCCGCTTGGACAAGGGTTGTGCTGGGGGAGTGGGTGACTGTCGATGGGGGTATGCGCTGCCATCAGGGCCCGCTAAGGGAGACGTTGGGGATGGCGAGTACGCCATTTGGAGGGGGAAGCGCACAGACTTGGTGTCGGTTCCTGTGAGAATGCTGGCAAGGGAGAAGAAGGTTTGTGAGAAGGAATCACATTTCTAGGAGAACCAAAGTTGTTACAAGACTTAGTTACTACGGAGCACCTTTGTTGGCGGCTTCGTCACTGGACCATTGACAACCCAGATCGGCAATTGAGCCGAGGGCAAACTCACCAAACATGCCATGCCAATTTCAGGCATTTTGCAGCAGCGCGCTCAGGTGGTGGCGGGAACAAAACCTGTGAGATTCGTGTCACTCGACCTTCACGTTATCATAAGGCTGCCTCGTGTCACCCATAGCTTCACCACTACGGAATCGCGCTCACCTTTTGTCCACCCTCACCAAGCCTGGAACACTATGGTTGCTGTTGGATTGAAGGACTTTGTGTCAAATCCAATTCAACATGGATGCTTTGTTTGTGGACACGGCATTGTAGCCAGTCCGCTGTCGCTGGCCACGCCCAGTCTATCGATTCGCTCGACAGAGCCCATTCTTAGGTAGATTTCGTACCCCGTCCCACCATGCACAGTAGTGGGAGATGAGCCAATTAGGAGCGATTGTCCCACCCAACTTCACCGCATCCCCGCGGTTGTGCCTGGCTAAGAACTCGGCTGGTCCGTTCTATACCCCGGCGACCCCTCCAAAACTCAAACTTGATTGTTAGACAGCACTATATCATTCTCTCCTCATCCTTGTTTCTCATCGATTTCACGTAAGAACGAAGATTCCCTAGGTCTTACCGCTCGCTTCCTGCTCAAAAGACGGTTCATACCCCGCCTGCCGACAAACACCTACCTGTGACCACCTGAAGTTCGAGTCATTATCGGTAGGGACTTGGATGTACCGCCAGATAACAAACAAGGAAAATTGATCTCCCTGAGTTTGAAGAGCCTTGAACCGTGCATTTCGAGCACTTCCGACACGCAAACATAACCATGTGTGCAACGGTCATCCACTCCGTTGCCTTGTTCGACGGCCATGCCACACACCCGGACGCAACTGTCGTCTTTGACTCGGAAAGCGGCAACATCACGTCCGTCTCGACCGGTTCTAGCCATCCTCAACACCCGTCAGGAGCGGCGATCATCGACGGCAAAGGCCACACTCTGCTTCCAGGCTTGATTGAGTCACACATGCATTGTCACGGGCTGCATTTACCGCCGGGGGCGAGCGTGAAAGACGTCCTAAGATCCCCCCTCAAGAGCGGCGTTACCACTGTCTGCGACATGCATTCTGACCTGGATTCTGTCAACACTCTCAGGGAAGCAATTGCCGATGAACTCGCGAAGGCCAAATCCGGTGGCACAGTCACACTATCCGATCTCAAGAGCTCGCTGCTCGGTGCCACAATTGAAGGCGGGTGGCCGAAGCCGATTGTATTGAGCGGTCACCCAACGGAAGACGTGAGTGCTGTGCATCCACGGGCTACTTGCCCTACCTCAGGGAGGTTCATCACGCAGTGCCTTAGTTGACACCTTGCAGGTCATCGATATGGTCAAGAAGTGGCCCAATCTCAAGCCAGAGACCGCAGCAGAATATGTCAAGAACCAAAAAGCTAACGGAGCGAATTACATCAAGTTAATGCAGGAGAACTGCTGCTCGCTTGCTATTCCCACAAATTCGGTTCCCGTAGCCACTCTCGAGCTTCAAACTGCGGTCGTCAAGGCCGCTCACGACAACGGCCTCCCTTGCGTCGGACATGCTTTGAGTGTTGACATGACTGAGGTCATTCTCAAGGCAGGAGCTGACGGTCTTACCCACACCTTTGTTGACCAGCCTCCACCACAAAGCATCGTTGACCTCTACAAGAAGACCGGCGCATTTGTGATCCCAACCTTAACAGTGTTGGCCAGTCTGACGGCTGAGCTACAGGACTGGAGAGATAGATTTGCGGAGATTGCGCACAAAAAGGGAATCGTCGACGACTTCACAAAGCAAAACATGAAAGAGCTTCTCGGCATGAAGGATCCGGCTGCCAAGCTGGAGTACGCCTTTCAGACAGTCAAAACGCTAAAGGGAGAAGGTATCGATGTTGTCGCCGGGACTGATGCCGTAGCTGGCTTGAAGGGCACAGGTATTGGGCCGAGCCTGTGGATGGAGTTGGAACTGTACGTTGAGAAATGTGGCTTTACCGTTACGGAGGCCCTACAATCGGCCACGGCTGTGCCGGCTAAGAGATTCGGGTTCGGTGATCGTGGAGAAGTTGCAGAAGGCAAACGGGCCGATCTCGTACTCGTCAAGGGCGATGTTACCAAGAGACTGCAGGATCTGTGGGAAGGCGACGGCATTGTCGGAGTTTGGAAGGAGGGCTTCAAGGCTGCTTGAGGGCTGCTGCCAGAGAGGGTAAAGTGCCGAAGCTCTTTCCTTTGCCTTCGTGTCTCTCATATGAAGCTCACTGTTCTCTCAAGTCTTTCTCACTTTCGTCTGGTCTTACGCAGGGACTTCCTATAAGTTTTATTGCAACCTCCCTCAGATCCAGTTCGCCAAGCGGCTTGAAGCCTATCTGACACTTCCAAGGACCATCTGCAAAATAACATACGGAACTCAGAGTGGTTGTGCACACTCCTACGACGTCAACACAGCTTTCCGTCAAACATCAAAATGGCATCACCAGTCGTATTCTTGCTTTGCGTCTCAGCCGTGTTTCGCCTGCTACGGAGCATCGTGGACGATTACTGCTCAGAAAATTCCGGCCAACCCCCGCGCACCACTGAGACAGATCCGTTCTCTTGCAAAAGACTCGTTGTCTATGTTATAGCCCTTCCACTGATCCTAATTCTGGGCTTGGTCGACGCGATCGACGAGTTATGGCAGTACATGCTTCTCTCGCGCAACGCAGTTCAGCATATTATCGAAACAATGATCAAGGAGGCTACCATTACACCAAAGAACTTGGACCCGGTCAGATTGTCCGCTATGTCGCTACCCAAGGTACATGTTGAGGGCGGAGACTGTATCGCTCGTATAGGACTGACCTCTGACAGCAAAGAGATTGACTCCGCTGAGCCAACCGCAATCCTTCGAAAATGAGGTGCCTGACTTCTTGGGTTGATTCCACTCATTCCGTCGACTACTGAGAGACAACCCAGAGGATGGCCTACCCTAAGGTGAACTGTGACCATCCATTTTGGTATTCGGTGCCAGCTATTTTCCTGTCTCTGCTCTGTAAGTCTCCCACTCCTGGAGCAGATCGCCAGTGCGACAAAAGTTTTGGCATTAACTCCTTCCAAAAAGGACGACAGGCAACAACGCCATAAGGGTTGCGCAGGCTCAGCCCTGGAAATGTGTGTCATTGCTGCCCAATGAATGGCACATAACTATTTCCGGGAACAACTTGCCTTGGCCACAGGTGGAAGCTGGCGCAGGTAGTGCTGGACCAATGTGGATCAAGTATTTTGTTTGCGAGAGGAGGTGCTCAACACAAAAATTCTCGGAACCGTTTGAGCATTCAGATTGCGTCTGGCTTCCTCGAGAATTTGCTGAAGAATGGCCATCTTGTGCGATTCGACACGCTCGTCAATACTTGATGGCGCTGATACGCACTGCGAGAATGATATACTGGCTGGTTCTCAACTGGACAATGATGCGTCAAGCTTGTAGCGCTCGTTGGATGCTATTCAGTTTCATGACCAATGGACCGCTGCCTCTTCTATGCTGCATTCACTGTCACCACGGCACTTGCGGTGAATATACGGGCCCGTGAATAGAGGATGCTATTGTCCTCGCAAGGCAGTGACCTTCACCTTCGAGACAATAACTGCGACTGTCTGTTCCGCCGCGTTCTTATTCTCTCGATCCGCAATTTCCTTCCAAACTTGCCATTTTCCCACCTACTGACGCTCTTACTAGATGTAACAGTGGTATTTAGTGAGTGACTTCAGAATGGCGAAAAGCTTCGGCAGACGACTTCTCAAAGCGATTCACCACAAGATTACCGCCCCTTTACGTCGTCGCCTAGTCAACAAGCATGAAAAGACTGTTCAGCCGGCCCATGGGGACAGGCTTCCAGCGATGCTTCAAAACCGTGTGCCACTTCCACAGGAGGGCTCAAGCTCCCATGACAAGCAGACAGCGAAGGTGGCCGAATGTGGCCCAACAATACACGATTCAGACACAGCTCCAGAAACATACAATGTTCTCGACAGTGGAAACCGAGACAGGGGGCCATCTGTGCTCAGACACGCGGCAGTACGTCGTGAATCTCTGCAGGGCGAAGGTGACACGCTGCAACCGGTGTTAGTCACCCAGGGCGCCCAGCAGAAGCACCGATCGACCGACATAACTTCGGACATTCACTGTGAATGGACCTCGTCTACGAATGCAACATTGGCGCGAGCGATATCAGATAAGACGCCAGGAACGGCTGTGGAGAACTCGTCATGGCGACATGAGGTACCTGACCACGACCTGAACGATCCAGACCTGTCAAGCCGAGATGGAGGACCACTGACCATGCAGCCCCCGCCGCTTGGAAAGGCCGCGCAACAAATTAGGGTAGGGACGGGATGCAACAGCACCCGTCTTGACCCACCTTGTAAGAAGGTCAAAGAGGTGAGTCGGAATGCCAGCCCCAGGACAGAACGAGGGCAGATCCAGCAGAATGTGCAGGCGTCCTGTCATGTTCGTCCTCTTCGGAGACAGCAAAACACCCGCCGGACGTGCGCAATGGCAGCAGAGAGCGGCCACAACAGGAAGTGTGAAGGTGATGCTCAAGTATCAGCACAAGTTTGTTGCGATTCACACCATCAGCGTGACCCTAGCATCCAGCCCTCGGACGTACAAACAGTGGAGACGGACGAACCACATCGACAGATTGGTCAAGTCACAACAAGTGTAAGTGACTCCAATACCAACGCTATGCAGATGAAGAATACAGTGCTGGGTGTGGTGGTTGAGCAGCCAGCGGGTTTCGACGAAAAAAGAATTGGAGGACAATTGAGTTGCCCAGTAGAGGCACATGCGATATCCGAACCATCTTCTGGACCCGTCCAAGCTCCGGTGGCATCGATACCGAATGCTCCACAGGGATCACAATCACACACCGCTCCTTACAATTTCAGGGAACCACGACGGCCTCGATATGTGGTCCCGGCCACCCGCGACGTACCAGATCTCGATCGGGCTCCAAGAAGATCTAGCTCGCCTGTACCACAGCCATCCCAGACATCGAGCGCCGGTCTAACTCACCAGGTTCGCACGACCACTATTACAGCCACCCCAGGTCTGCAGCAACAACCCTCAACAGCCCGAACACTAACCGCCTATAATGTCAGTCGGTTAAAGACTCCTCAAGCGCCAAGAAAGCAGCGGCGACCAGCAACAACTAGAGCAAGTCCTACCATCACCACAGCTCAAACTCTGACATGTAGCGCACTTCTCAAGGAGGCTTGGGGCCATCATGCGCGGGTTTGCCGTGTCAGGGGAGCTGCAGAGTCGTATGCGCGGGCCTTCGGCCTCGAGATCCCGTCCCGGGCATATCATTATGTTGTGATGCAATGCACCTTCAACGCGCCACATGGCATTTTGATGGTCGGCCTCTGTGCGGTAAGTCAGGAACACCATGCCATACTAGCGATGAACAGCCGGAGCACTGACATGATGCAGATCGTTTCGTCCAAAGAGCCAGAGGGTGGACAAGTTTGTGGAGATGCGGATCGAGACAATCACCTTATTCCAATTGAGCCCAACAAGTCACTTCCGAGGGCGACGCCAATACAGGCTGGATTCGGAGATGAAGGGCGCCATTTTGGCAAGCACAGTTGGATCGACACAAGCAAGGTATACCAGGTCCCAGCTGATCTCGTCAGAGACGGCCGTAACGTATCCCCCAAGTTGTGCAGATGCTCGTGGGAGAAGATGAGAAAGAAACTGTCCATGGGAACGTGGGCGGAGGAGAGATTCCGCATCGAGCGAGAATTCAAGCGGTTTCTCAATACGACGGGCAAGGAGCACGCACCGGATCATATGATCCGCGTGTCAGATAACATGCCTCAGCTCCAGCCTCAATCTGCGCCCCAGCACGAACTCCAGCCCCATCTACGGCGATATCGCGTCGACGAACTCCTTCATCTCCAACAACGCCTGTAGGGGTGTTCATGGTGTCAGCGGTCTGGCGGGGTGTTTCGGAGCCACAGGTACGAAGGACTTGGGCTTGGTGAAGGCCGAGCGTGGCAAGCAGGGTTGACATAACATGCTGATAGCCCGGAGAAGCCCCACCGGCAGCCAGGGAGACTTCCATACAAATACCATCCATTCTTCTTGCATAATCCTTCACGGTGTCTCCCTCAGGCTCTGCTGCCTGCGTCTGGCGTACGACACGATCGTACAGTACTCGATGCACCTCGGACTCGGAGCAGTGCACAGGGTGCAGCTAACGCATTCGATCTGCGAACAGGGAGGACCCAAGTGAGCAACTAGTCCTGTTCCTATGCGCCGACGAAAGCTACTGCATTGCTGCGCTGTCAGTCGAACCATCTGGGTCCGCTAGAGATATGTACATATCAGCGACTTCCATCATCCCCCAACGAATCTCCCAAACCATAGGCTAAGTCGACAAGGAACCGTATACAAATTGTAGCAAGCTTGCCTGCCGCCCGACCCTGTCCCAGCCATTAGCTACCCTCTCTATCTTGTTGTACTTTCCTGCCCACATCACAGACATAATGCTTGACCCCAGGGAAGAAGATCTCGAGAAGCTTGCAGAGACATGTCTCGCCACGGCCAAGCAGATCAAAGAGTATCTCGCCGCGAACAAGCACCCACAGCCAACGTTTGACCAGAACGGCCCATCCAGCTTCCCTGCAGCCACCCCTGAAATGCAACATGCACGACTCGACCTCCGCACCGCGGCCAAGAGACTCTACGAGCTGGCTTCAGGCCCCGAGGACATAGTGACATGGCATCTTTATCAAAGCGTGAGTTTCCCCAGCTCCCGGGTATGTCGAGGACAGGAGGAAAGCCTGTTAGGGAGGTCGTCTCATCTCACACGACACAACCAATCCACAGTGCCACGATCTCAACGCCCTCCGGTACGTGTTCCACTACAACATCCACACGGCGGTGCCTCTCGACGGGACCATCACGTACACGGAGCTGGCGTCCCGACTCGCGCTCGACGCCTCGCAGTTGAAGCAAATGCTCCGGCAGCTCATGCCGATCCACATCTTCACCGAGCCCACGCCCGGGCAGATCGCGCACACGGCCTCGTCGCGCCTTCTCGCCACGCACGCGGGCATCGCCAGCTTCACGGGCTTCATGGTCGAAGGCACGTTCCCCTACACGGCGGGCCAGATCGAGACGTTCGAGCGATGGGGCCACGGCCGGCCCGAGCCCAACCGCACCGCCGTCAGCCACCACTACGGCACCGACCTGTCCATGTTCGAGTACTTTGAGACGCACGCGCCCGCCGTGCGCGACCGCTTCGCCCGCCTGATGACCCACATGTCGGGCAACCCGCTGATGGACAACAGCCACGTGGCGCGCGGGTTCGACTGGTCGTCCCTGGCCGCGGACGGCGGGGTCGTCGTCGACGTCGCCGGCGGCATGGGCCACTGTTCCATCCCCATCGCCGAGTCGACCGCCCCGACCGTCAAGTTGGTCGTGCAGGATCTGCCCCAGATCATCGCAAAGGCCGGCGACCCGGCGACGTGCGTCATCCCCGAGCCCCTGAGGAGTCGGTTCGAGTTCATGGCCTATGATTTCTACGCGCCCCAGCCCGTCAAGGGGGCGGCGGCCTACTTTATGCGCATGATTGTGAGTTGTTTTTTTGAGGACGCGCGCTTTCTCAATCCCCCCATCTCCTCGCTTGTTTGCTTGTTGGTTGGCTGGCTGGCTGGCTGGCTTGTTATCTTTGTCGGAGATGGATGGAAGAAACTAACGTAGTCCTTCGCAAACAGATGCACAGCTACTCGGACGCCTACGCGCTCCGCATCCTCCGCAACATTATCCCCTCGGTAAGTCACTCCCCTCATCTCCCTCCCTTGTCAGTTCTTTGGGCTATCGACGACATATCACGACCGGGCTCGTTCGCTCCCTCTGTAGCCTTGCCCCTTAGCCCATTAATCATCAGTATCAGCATCAGTATCAACATCAACATCAGCAGAACCAGAAAGCACAGCCATCAGCCATCAGGATGAAACATCGAACTAAATACCATTAATGCAGATGAGCCCGACCTCCAAAATCATCATCATGGACCAAGTCATGCCCCCGGCCGTCAACACCCTTCCCGAACCGCTCGAACGCATCAAACGCTCGCAGGACCTGCAGATGATGCTCCTCTGCAACGCCAAAGAAAGGGACGAGGCCGAGTGGGCCGACCTGTTCGCTCGAGCCGGCGACGGTCTCCTCGAACAGGGGACAAAGTTGGGCATATTGGCCATCAAGACTCCGCCGGGGAGTATGATGAGTTTGATTGAGGTTGGGTTCGTGCATGCGCATGCCGATGCGGATGTTGATGTGGGTGCAGATGCGGGTGTAGATGCGGGTCATGGTGTGGGTGCGAGCGCCGTCGAAGATAACGCGGCTGTAGAGGTCGGCAAGGTGAATGGCGAATGAGGGTAAGGGTCAGGCGGAGGCGGTGCAGAGTAGAGAGTAGAGATACGGCACGGGGAGGTCCTGTAGATACTGCGTCTGGTGTGCGGTATCCATACAGTATGCGGTATGCCATATGTACCATGCCACGGCATGCCATGCCTTCCAGACGACAGTAGATAGATACCGCGTATGGTATGTAAACGCCAATGAAACCAAATTTAACGGAGCCTCTTCTCTCCTTTCATCGATCTGTCTCGCTCGAGGCCGAAAGCAGTGGTACTGTGTTGTCTGTACGTCCTGTAGATGAACTCCAGCCGGGAGGTCGTTGAGAAGACGCGGGCTAAGAGTTGGGAGACACTCTATTGTCTACTGTGATCCTGTATCTACGCTGCATCAAAGACACGGCGTCCGAAATGAGCACAGTGGATTGATATTGTTGCTATCGAGGAGGACGCTGGTACAATCACGCCACGATAGATGGGAAGGTGGCCCATGACAATCCACCCACCTTCACGCAGAGGCACAGAGCGAAGTCGATCGGGCAAGTACTTCAAGCACAACACGCACATTTCTGTATTGCTCTCTCTTCAAAACGCTGAGAGGACGCCGTGTCGAACTCCGAGGAGCTCCTTGGTAAAGCCGCCCTCTCCGCCTCAACCACATGTCGAAAGAGATCACCGGTAGTAGGATCTCGACATCGACATGTGAGAAACTCCCGGGGGTGGCTTGACCAAGGAGGCCGCACGAGATCGCGGCAGGGCGCCTCTCGAGTCTGCCTTCCTCCCTGTTTCCGGGGCCTCGTGATTTGACCATGACTGTTAGATCGTTGGCATGGAGCATTTCAATGACGCCGACAGGGTTTGCATGCTGGCTTATCCAATGCAGACAGTGCGCGCTTGCATGTCCCAGCTTTATATTAGGCGGTGACATGGATTTGACGCCTCGATAGGAGTCCTGTTTCACACACTTCCATTCTTCACTTAATACACACTCTGTTCTAATTCAAGAATTGCATCCGGGTCTGTCACCCAGGTCAACGCTCTTCCCTGTTCTCTGGCCTCTCGTGCAGCCTTCAGTCCTTCTTCAAACTCTCTGTTCCAGAACTCAATACTTTCTCTGGTATCTCGCTCAGTCCAGGTCTTTTGCACAAGCTTGTCCACATACGAGGACACGATGCCTGCTTCAATGTATGTCTGAGCTGGGATCTCCTTGAAAATATCTGCTGCCCATGCGTCGTATTGGTGCTCGCGTTCATAGTCGGTCATGCCGTCTTCTCCGACGATAGTGTTGTCCAGGTCTTCCCGGGTGAGTGGTTGAACTGGGGAGGCGGTCTGCATGGTGGTATCCTGAGGGCTTGTGGCGGTGCCACCACGTTCTGGCTTAGGAGTGCTGACTTCCATCTGCGACTCACGAAATCCGCTGTCTGAGCCCGGCGGCGAAGAGGAGCGAGATCGAGCTTGCTCACTGAGGGAAAGGCGTGATGACTTGGCAGGCTTGTACTTCTGCGCGTCTGACCTCGCTTTGTTCAATCTGATCTCCTGTGTATCGTTGACGGCGATACTGTCAGTGTGACCTGTGAATCCGGATTGATCGAACGGCGATGGCTGGGGAAGCTCGGCATGTGACATTCTTGGTGTACTCGGTGGTTGCGACGGGACTTTGCCTTGCACTTGGTCGAGCGTGACGTCGCTGGTCCCATCTCCCTCATCTTCGTCATCCTCGAAATCAGGAAGGACGAAGTTGCCGGGTCGAGGATTTGCAGGGGAAGGTCGCCACGTCTCATTTGTGGGATCGGTGACGGTAGGGTCATAACGGTATGGAGTGTTGTTGTAGGTGTTACGCAGCGTGCCTGGTGAGTGCATAGCCGTCACATCCCAGGGAAGGTCTGAAGGTGAATCGGTGGGCTGGCTCGAGATGTCTGCGAACGTGCTGCCACGATAATCTCCAGCGGGACCATATTGCCCATAAACAGCCTTGGCTGAAGTAGGGATAGAGTTGATGCGTACTGACTTGGCAGAACGTCCAACGGTGTTGAGGCCGTTTGGGTTCTGTCGCATGGCTGAGCGCAAAGGGGTCTGCGGTGGAGCCTTGGTTGCAGGGGTTGACGGCTGGTTCTCTATCAACAACGTCTCCCCGATGCCTTCGACGTCATTTTCAACATCAAGATAGCTGTCGTCAATACCAAAGCCACCTTGCTTAGGTCCCGGGATGAGGCCACCGACGGATGCAAGCTTGCGCTTGTTGCTACCCGGGGTTTGAGCTGGGTGGAAGGCTTCCTCCTCCATTGAGGCGATCTGTTCGCGACGGCCGATGGTATTTCCAGTTCTCCGCCTTTTGAATTGTTCGCGGGTGAAGATTCTGTCGTCGACAGTGTCCGACTCAGGAGTGGGTGATTCTGGCTCGTAGGTGATTCTTTTGGGAGTGGGTGAAGGACTGCCTTGGTCTACAACATCATCTTCTTCGACGGCAGCTATTTCAGGATCGCGGTCTCCGATTTCGCTTTGTTGTGACTGTTCGTGATCTTCTGCCGCACCTTGAGAACTGCCTCCTCGTACCCAGCCAAAGATCTTTCTCACACTGCCAAAGAGGCCACCTTGTGACGTGGCGCGGGTTGGAGTTTCTGGCTGCTGTTGCGGTCTTGTTCTTTCTCGAGAGTTGGGACGCTGCGTAACTGCGGTCGGACTGGGCTCCGGACTTTCTGGTTCGATTGCGCGGTTGTAGTAGGCTGACTCGTTCCGGGAACTGAGTTTTGGCGGGGCCGAGGTGAGAAGGCTTCGGTTTCGAGTCTTTGAGAACAAGAACTTGTGTGGCTCAGGCGTGGCGGCTTTGCGCTGTCGCTTGGAGGCGCCGTGGTCCGCATCTTCTTCGACTTCTCGTCGTCGCTTTGCGCTTGTAGGCACTACATGGATCGGACAACAAGTACATGTTAGCTTGGTTTCTGTTCGGGAGGAGACAGTTCGATATTTAGGTCTGGGTCCTTTGTCCTCCTCCATCTGGGTGGCCGTGTCACGGGTGCCCCATTTAGTCTGGGTAGACGCATTCGCCGTGGTGGGCACCAAGAGAAGGGATCTGCGCGAGAAATATGCACCAGCAGTAACACGGGTCATAACAGTGAGAGGGCCTTGTGCAGGGATGGTAATTGAACGTGTATTTTTCTCACGTTTTGCAGGCTGGATCTCCGAGAAGCCCTCGGGTCGGACGCCCTGTCCACGGGTGTGAACCATAATTGAGCGGGGATATGTCTGAGGTGGTAGTGAAGAAGTGTCAAGTTGTGTTCAAAGTACCTGCGCCGAGTGTCGGAATGGTACGATGCCGGCGGTGGAGGTTATCGGCATCGAGTGACAGTGGGCACAGGGGAAGCCCGTCTTCAAGTGATGAGAGGAGAGTGAATCTTTATTCGCAAGAAAAGCGTTGGTGTTGTGGTGAAGCGCAACTGAATGGATGTGAAGTTCAATTGATCGAATGGTCAAAAAGTTCATTGCTGGATTGGGAATGGTGCGTTTCCAGGAATAACCTCGGGACCTTCACGCGTTCTCTTTGTTGTCATAACACGACATTGTCTCAATATGATTGTTCTATCTTATTGTCAGAAGACCCTTGTTGACGCGCCGCCGAGCACCCATGAAGGCCGTTGCTCTCGAGTATCTAAAGGTGACGTCTGTAATAGCGTCTATCCTTGCTGCCGCCGCGATGAGATGCCGCTTCCTCCTATGATCGGCACTGCTCTTTGGCCTGCTAACCCTCGATCATGATCAAAAGAACATCTCCATCATCCAAGGATCTCTTTGGAGTTCTGCGTTTGCCTCTCTTCGAATTATCTGAACATCCACCGTCTCGTTGTTCCATAGACATACACCCCGCCGACATCTCCGACGCTAGCAAGCTTTGGGAAGCACAAGGACACTGAAATGTGCTTGATCAGAGATCTTCAGTCAGGTTTATCGATTGTGCTATTTGATCCTTGGAGAGGCGGGTGGGTTCATGTAGCATTGGGGAGACCGACGATTGATTGCCTCTCAGCTGACGCTCGTTGGCCACTACATATACACCTGAGCTTACTAGACGCTTTGCCAACCTTTTTCCTAACGATCCTTTCTTGTATCGCAGACGATGGGCGATGGTGATTACAAGGTCAGTAATGGGCCTTCTTCAGACTCGCGACCGGACTCTACCACGCGGATCAGCCTTCAGGAACGCACGCGGCAGCCGTGCCAATGACGTTTTACCCAGTCTTCTCCTGGGCGACATACTGTGATAGTGTTAGCCATGCATAGGAAAGGAACAGTGGATCTGTACTTTATGACCAAGCGAGTTGCGGAGACACAGTGACGGTATTTGGATCATGACCTCAAATGGCCAGCAAAGGTTAGCCAGTGCCTCAGTTCAGCTTCATCAAAATTCCAGCATCTCTCAGGTAGATGGCTGGCTTGTTGAGACCAACGGCGCTCTTCCCCAGCTATGTTGGATGCTCTACTGTGATACGCGCCCGTCGACGGCGGTCTGATCCTGTTTGGTGTCGGCACTCGAGCATATTTGGTAATTTCTTCAGTATCTTCACCGTTTCCTCTCGAGAAGGGCTGTGGTGCACTCGAGAACACCGCCGGGGCTGGAACCGGGCTGAGCGATCGTGAGGCGTATTCTGTGTTACTACATAGATGGAAGGTATGGAAGCAGCGGGGCGTGTCCAGCGGTTAGTCTCTGTGCGCTACCTGAATATCGATATGGGAGATCTCACGCGGCGCCCGCCGAATATGAGGGATAGTGAGCAATTTCTGGCTCCTCAGCTTTGGCCTGGGATTAGTCTCCGCTCATGATATAATGGTCTGGTGGATTTAAACATGGTGTCGAACTCCAGTGTCTCTGCCTCTTCAGTCAAACTCTATTGCCCCGGAATATCCATTTCGAGGCCACGATCCGCTTCTACGCGGCCGCGCTGCACCGCATCCAACAAAGTCGTCTTCGCGGGATACGCAGCAGTCCGCCGCCGGCCGATTGATCCCGCTCACCATCAAGCACTCGAACAGTCTGCCCCGACTTGACCAGCGGTACCATCAACACGGAGACAACTTCATGAAGCAAGCGGAACTACGAACAGGGCATGTGCTGCACGGGCAAAGAACAGGGGATTAGGCGCCTGGAATGCATGCACGATGAGACCAAGGCGTCAGTATCTCAGGGTTGCCGATTTCCAAACTGCAGCAGATGCATAATAGAGACGCGTGGGCCTGCTTGCTGTCATAGCTTTGGTTGCCCTGACATTTCTGCTGGTTTTCTGGTGAACTCGCTGGGCGAGAGCAACCCAAACATCTGCACAACCGTGGCGACGAGTCCATGGGCAAATTATCTGGCTGTTCGAGGTCTGATCGTCATACTAGGGCTGACGAGCTAGGTCAGAGGACTCTCATCAAGATCTGATGATGGGGATATTCAGGCGGAGATATAGATTCGAGACCGAGAATCAAGATCAAAATCTCATGCAGCAGAGGAAGGATGCAACGCATGAAAGATATGCAGAATGAGAACCTTATTGAAGGAGCTTGGGATAACGATCAGCCCGCGGCACATTGGGTTTAGGGGTTACGCTTGAGGGAGAAGCACTCGGCCGCGAAGCCGTGGCCGGCGGAACAGCAAGGCTTCCCCCGGAAAAGGGGGGTGGTGCCCGCCCGAAGCCTCGGGCGCCGTCCACATCCTTACCTAACTCCGACTATTACACAGTACAACGCTGACATGACATCTTGAGAGCCAGGCGATGATGTACCTACTATGTATAATATGTGGGGTTCACGACACCGAATTACGACAAATGAGGAGCCAGCGGAGTTTATCCGAGAAGAGAGCAACGCGCTGACTGTTCGAGATGAGTGTCTCTCATATGGAGGCCCTGCCTCCTCGACGGCCGACTCACATCTGATCTTCTCCCGACGTGCATCACTTCCTTTGCGCTCGCAGCGATTTTCGAAACAGCGACGACGAACCGCTTTGTCGTGAGGATCCGAAATGGCGTTCCCATACCCAATTATCGCTCTAGAAGAACACTACTGGGCCGAGGCGGCAACGGAGTTCTATACATCAAAGGGGCAGCAAGATCCCTACAGCACGACTGTCCTCCTACGACGATGTCGGGACGAGCTGGTTGACCTCGGCGACTCTCGTCTCAAGACAATGCAAGAAAGTGGTGTTGCAGTGCAAGTCCTCTCTCACGCGGCTAGTTTCATCGCTCTCGATGCCCGAACATGCCAAAAGGTCAACGACGAAGCAGCCAAAGCCGCTGCCAGGAATCCCAAGCATTTCGCTGGCTTTGCGACGATTCCAATGCAAGATCAGAAGGCCGCGTGCGACGAGCTTCGTCGGTGCGTCAAGGAACTGAAGTTCGTGGGCGCGTTGATCGACAATACATGCGAGGGCCGATTCTACGACGACCCCTTTTTCTGGCCATTCTTTGAGACGGCCCAGGAACTCGACGTCCCGGTGTACCTGCATCCGTCATACAACGAGCAGACGAAACCACTCCTGTACGATGGCAACTACCCCGACGCCATCGCGCAGACACTCAGCATGCACGCCTGGGGTTGGCACGTCGAGAATGGAGGCCACGTCCTCCGTCTCTTCGCCTCTGGCTTCTTCGACAAATTTCCGCGCTTGAAGTTGATCCTGGGTCACATGGGCGAGATGCTGCCCTATCAACTCGACCGAATCATCCGCATTACAGAGCATCAGTGGCCGATGGCTGGCGTCAAGCCGGAGAGGGGGTTGAAGCAGGTCTGGGATGAGAGCATCTGGGTCACGACGAGTGGCATGTTTGCGCTGGCGCCCATGGCCACGCTGCTGAAGCAGTGCAAGCCGGACAGGATATTGATGTCGATTGATTATCCGTTCGCGAGAGTGAGTTCATCTTTGTTGCGCATTTCCGTCTGTAAAGCGATCGAGTGTTCGAATTGTATCAGCTGACAAGTGACCGGCGTACAGCATGAGTGGGGCCTTCAATTCTTGAAGGATTTGCAGCAAAGTGGAATGGTCAGCGAGAGCATGCTGGAGGACATCGCATACCGGAATGCTGAGAGACTGCTCAAGATAAAAGCATGATGGGACGCAATTGGCATCAGATCGATGGCAAGCAGTTAGTTGCGCTTCCGCTCTTTCGAGTGAGGCTCGAATGCCGGTCCATAATATCAAAGGCGCGAAACGCATTTCATTCAAGCTCGCCAAGTCTCGAACATGTGTCGAGGCTTCATGGACGGAAGGAGAAAGACAGCGAAAATAAAGCACAGCCGCTTCGTGGCGACCATGCTCAATTACTTTCCTTCCTCTTATCGCCGATGTACCTTCCGACCTTGACCCCGAGGTTGAGTGGCCACGGCAACATGGCTTCAAAGATCATGTTTCCTAGTAGACAAGGTAAACGCGTGCACCAATGGGTTAGCTCCATATCATCGACTTACCAAAATCTGCAGTAACTCCTAGATCAATGATCAGCCAGGCAAGCCCATTGTTTACGGGGGCAGGGGTAGAAACTTACCATGTCTCTTCTTTTCGGCATCCTGCCAGCCTTTTGCCACTTGCTCCTCCATCTTTTCGAGCCTTTTGTGATATTCCCCCAGGTATCTCTCGATATTTGCCGGATTGCCTTGACCGTTCTTGAGCCTGTCCTCCAATTCGGCCTTCTCCCTCGTCCTCTTCTCGAGTTCCGCCACCTGCGCGTTCACAGTATTCTTGATCCTCTCCAGTTCCTCTGTGCGCTCCTTCTGCAGCTTTTCGAAGTCGGACTTCAAGCTTTCTCGCGACTCCACTGCCGCTTGCATCTGCGCTTCGACGTCTTTTTGAAGTCTCATATATCGAGCCTGGGCGAAAGCATCGTTGTCTGCAATGGCCTTTTCCCACGCCTTTCGGTGTTCAAGCATTGCCTTCTCATGCTTCAACTGAAGTCTTCGCAGGTCTTCATCCACTTGTTTGCCGGCCAATGTGTCGATAACCTGTCGCCCTAGGTCAACAATCTCATGTTGAATTTGAAGCATCAGCTTCTTGCGTCGACTGAGAATGAGATCTAGGACAGCCAAGGCCGATTTGCGGTCCCCTCTCAGTCTTTCTACCACGCTCCCAGCCTTGACCATGAAGCCCCAGAACTTTTCCGTGTCGATCAACTCTTTCTCTCGAGCCTCGCCAAGTTTTGGATCGACTTGGGACCACATTGTCGATGCCAAGACAACATGGGGAAAGCAGTCCGGACCACACAGCTGCATGAACACGCGGAGATTGCGTTTGGCTGTGCCTGCCATCCTCGTGTCACTGATGCGATGCAGATACAAAATACCATTGATCCTGATCTCTTCTCGGTACGTCTCACTCAGCCATCCAGCGATATCCTTCAGGACCTCGGCGTCCTTTCGGTCTGTATCGTCAAATCCGGGCGTATCAATCAGATGGATCCTAAGATTCCCCTTGTACATGAAAGTAAACTCTCCGACATCCTGGGTGACTGTTGTCATTAGCGATATGTGATTCTAACATCTGGGAGAGATTCGCCTAACTTACAGCTTTGCATGCTATGACCAACGATATCTGGCCCCTCTAGCTTCGCACAAAGCTTGACGAAGGTGCTTTTGCCGGCGCCCGTCACGCCCATCACGGCGATATATACATCTTCGATCCTGTGGTCAGGTGAGCTCTGTGCCCGAAATGTGAGAGTCCAAATTGACCTATCAGACTTCCTGCTAGTCCGGACTGGAGTTGAGAATGGCTCCTTGCCCTCACGGTCTGAATCATACTTTGGTGGACAATCTGAATCGGGACCATCCTCAAGCTCCTTGAGGATACTATCGAACGGGGGAAGTTCCGAACTCATGCTGGATGCACAATTGCGGGTGGATAAGACTGAAGAATTGACAGGATTGTGGCAATAGACCTGGACGGGCAGAACCTAGAAGACTCCAGTAAGGGTGGTAAACAAATGGGGATTGCTTTGACTATATGCCTTCAGCATTAGCCTGTGGCAAGTTATTGCAAGACACAGCACACTAGCTGGGAGGCTTGGCCTTGCCGCCCATGTGGGCTGAGGAGCTTGCAGTCACGAACTCGACTGCGATCCCCTGTTCAATGCCGACCGCACAGAGTGTCTGGAACTTTGTGCTCGTATCATCCAGCAGAGTGCAGGGCATGCATGTATGCAGGTGGCTATGAGGACGGTCCCCAAGAAAAGTATCCGACATATGCTATGAAAATTAGTAGCGGCTCGATGCATATGGTCAGCCCAAAGAACACTTACCATACTTGGACTGGACGCCTCCCAGGGGACCCGGAAAGCTGGATCCACCAACAACAGCGTGGGAAGTGAGCCTCACTAGAATATCCTTGCTTTGTTCGGCCGCTACTTTGAGGCCACGGTCGAAGGAAAGTCGGATGTGGAACGGTATCCATCGTCTCGGAACCAATGACAAGTCGGCAGGCGGCAAGACCAGGGCAAATGAATGCTGCCTCCTGGCGACGAAGGCAGCACTCTCAGCTAAGGCATTCTGCAGCTCGATGTTTGCGAAAGTTCCAAAGTGTTGCTGAATGCCTGGTATGCGCAAAGCCTCATTCCTTGTGAGTTGGCTTGGCTCTGCCTCTGTAGGGTCCTTCTAGCCACGGCGCCAGACAACATCCTGGGTCTTCCTCTCCGCCAAGGTGGGCTGAACATCTGATGGGATATTGGCAGCGAGAGCCATGGTGCGATTCACCTTGGTCGGACAAGTCATGCAGAGTGGCAAAATTTGGGACTTGCTCGTATCAAGCACTGAGCACTCCGAAGTTTTGAGCTCGTTCTTGAAGAATCAATGATGGACGGCCCCGGCTGGGGCTCCTGTGGTCTGGGGTCTTTGGTGAGGTCCATGCTCAATCCGAGCATCCGGCAAGAGAATGAGACATTTAGTCCTTGACAGCCTTACGATAAGTCTTGGAGGTTGCGAAAGAGCCTTGTGTCGAAAATCGGAGCACGCCTCCCTTGATGGGCTGTGATTGACAACCGGGCGACGCGGCCAGGGTGCAAGGAGAGGCATACGAGCTGCGCTCCAGCAGACAGACCCTGCCTGGGACTTCAATTGAGGGATTTATGGCCGGCATGTGAATTTATTGTCTGGGGACCTCCATGTTTCTTCACGAAGCCCAAGCCTTGCGGTCTGGAGGCGCAAATCCGCGGCGCTTGTGATTGGTCGCCTAATCGGTACCACCTGCTCCGCGTATAGAAAATGGTTCTTCTTTCCGAGACACTCTCACCTTCGGCTGAGGCTGAGGCCGTGAAGCTGCACCATATCCCAAGTCTGCGCTCTTGCATAGACAATGGCACGTAGGTGGGCGAGAAAGCATCGTAAAAGGCGATTCAGTCCGCGCCCATCGAACAACACGAGCTGTCATGCATGGTCCTATCGTCGAGCCTCACCGCACTCTTTGTCGCTGATAATGAGCGAGCTCGATCCACCCTCCAAGGTGCTCGACCATCACTCGCTCTTGTGAGAAGGGCGTCCTTGGGATGGACCAAACGTGTGTTGTCCTGCTTCTCGGCGAGACAGGGTCGGGTAAAAGCACGTTTGCCAAGTTGGTGACGGGTGAAGTATCTATTCGAATTTCACACGGCCTCGAACCAAGTAAGTCACCATTCAGCAACTTTATCGAGATCAAGACAAAAAATTTGACCGGGATACAGGTACAAACCAGATCGCCACGTACGAAACCAGCCTAAGAAATTGGACGTGTACCGTCATCGACACACCCGGCCTCAACGATGACTATTCATCGACTAGGAATGTCCTCAAACAAGCATCGGGACTCCTCAAGTCACCATCTTATGCCACCAGCACCGCCACATTCATACTGTACTTCCATCAAATCACCCAGCCACGGTTCCAGCGGAGCGCCCAGACGAACTTACTCGCGCTCTCAGACTTTTTCGCAGGCTCCCTCCAGAATCTCGTCCTAGCAACGACGTTTTGGGGCTGTTTGAACAGGACGACAGGGTCTCGACAGATAGGCGAGAAGAGAGAAGAGGAGTTGGTGAAGACGGATAAGTTCTGGCGATCCATGATCCATCGAGGTGTTCAAATCCGACGAATTCCAGAGACCAGACAAGAATGCCTATCGTTACTCCTGGACATCATCGACCATGGTGATCATCGGACCTCATGCCCCGACGCTCCTGTCGAGCCACCAATGGCACCTTCAAGACCAAAAGCTCCCAGCGCTGACGATCTCGAAAGAGTCCGTACCGAACACGAGCGTCAGCAGCAGGAATACATCCAAAGATCCGCAGAATGTATCGCTCAAGACTTCCGACGTCGTCTTACGCTTGAGAATGAACAACGCAGCCAGATCGAACACCAGATCCAGGTGGCAAAAGAGAACGACCTTGCCATCTTCCGAATGCAGCAGGCAAATCTGGATCGTGCCATTGATGAGGCGGCACAGCTCGAGCGCCGCCAGTCCGAGCAGCTCCAGACCCTCCAGCGCCAACTCACAACGATGAGCGATCAGTCACAGTACCAGCGATATCAGAATCGATGGCTGTACTGGCGCCAGCACTGTGACCGAGCGAACAAGGAATTGGGTCTTCTGCAGGCCGCGCGAAATGCGAACCCAGCGCTCAGCTATTTCAACGCTCGCATCGATACGATTTGTTGCAACAACTGCTATCTTCCCGTCAAGCAGGCTGAACAGTATTACAGTAAGTGTGTCATTGCATCCCTCCTCCCCATGTGGTGATTGACGGGGACTTACTGACTCTCCATCAGTGTGTCACGCGTGCTGGGGCGGTCAATTCTTCATCTGTTGGCGATGCGTCCACGAACGACGAGCACACTGCGACAACGCTCAACATCAACTCGTTCGGTATACGCAGATGCGCGATCAAGGTACCTGTCACCACAAGGTCGAAGATCTCAACCCCAACATGACGGTATTTTGTGCAAAGTGCCGCGGCGGTCTCGGCACCGTCTATCTGCGTAAGAAATATATCCTCCCCGTCTTGCTGACAAAGTACCTACGTGTCTGACTGAGACATCTTAGACTGTTGCTCGTGCAATCAAGGGCATTTCTACATGTGTCTTAGATGTGCAATTGCCGGGGCCGTCTGTAAGCCCCCGCGGTGGAAATTCAGCGTCCACTACTTACACATATATACACGATACGCCCATACACCACTTTGATAGGACTTTGACGACACTGCGGTGAGAAGAGACGGCCAGTGAGGCGTGAGTTTTTCAGTTTCGCAAGCTTCCATTACCTTGAATTGCTGGGCCAATGATAGGTAGGACTACCACGGTGACAGCGCCGACGGATAGCCATGATTGCCGACGTGGAAGATAGTCGCATCTCTGTATCCCGTTACTACAAAGTTGACTCGGTCTGTCGCCTCTGCCGCGGGAGGCGGAGCCCCAAAGAGTCGATGCAGACCCATTGCTCCAAGCACTACTGGCGCCGCCTCACTGTTGGTTCGCGGGCGAGAATTGATGATCGTGGAGGATCCTTGACACTCCGGTGTTTGGTTCTTGTTCCCTTTTTCGTACAGCCTGATCAGCCAGTCTCCCTAGCACGGCCAGGCTGGGGCCCTTGCAGTGAGACAGCTTTGCGAAGAATCAATGGCTTCGTTGTGGCACTAGAGCAAACACCCAAACGCGGAAAGAGAATGAACGTCGAAGATGGGCACGAAGACAGCGTGCTCGAACCCCGCGAAAGTAGTTCCTCAAGCGGGACGGGACCAAATTACCAGTTTCCCGAGCGAACGCGACCAATTTGTTGACGAGGCTGGTTTCGTTGATGCCTCTTACGCCTTTGCTGCGAAGAGCCCCCTCACGTACAGGGAAACCCACTCGGCGTAAGTTCGAGGCCATTGATCCAAGATTTCGTGAATCACCTCGATGCCTCCCTCTCCCTGAGTGATTCCCGAGAATGAATAAGCCCACCACGACAAGCATTCAGTCAGCACTTCTAACCCTGGTCCGTCAAGCATAAATCCCTCCTTCCTATTGTCTTCTGTACCAAACAATGCGACGACACAATACGTCTAGACCTCGACTCTTGGAAAGACCAAGCTGACAGTTCCGCCATGTCAACGAGCGTGCGTTGCGAGCGAGCGAGCCAGCTATGACTTGTACTATTTGCCTTCCTCGGCCGGGCCAACGGTTGACATTGGCGTCGAGTTTGCTGTCCAGTCGCACGGACGCATATCATACATAGTGACACAGTAAAACGTTGCCCCTTGACCTCGTTGCTTTGGCACTGCAGCCAGTCAGGATCACCTCGTCATTTGACTCTCCGAGGAGGTCGACAATGTCAGAGTTTCTTTCTATGCCTTCCGCCTGCTTCCCGGATCGTCGTTCGCCGAGTTCTCTGGAAAACCGATTCCTTCAAAGCTGATACTTGTACATATCTATCTGCTTTATACCTTAAGATTCCCTCCGTTCGTTCGATGGCGGGTATTACAGACATTTCCTCCAGAATCGGCGTCGCGTGCCGAAGCACAGTGTGAGAAACGTCAGACTGTTGACTTTTTAGCAGACGGTGTGGTTGTCGAGGGTTATTGAGTCCCGTTTGAGACAGGCGCGAGTAGCCCTCGCAGGACATATTGGTGCGTCGGTCGCTTGAGGAATGATGCCCAGTATTGGAACTCTTCACATAATGCACGGTACTGCGCTGCACTGTACTTGACTTGGGGTCCTGAATCTTGTTCTCCCCGTGTCTTCTGCCCGAAGGTCATATCCGACCCGAGTGCCCTGCCCGATGTCGTACGTAAAGCGGTGGTCGCTTCACGCTCGGACAATAAGGAGCAGAGCAGATGTGCCCTAGCAGTCGTCACATCTCCACCGATACAGACGAGACGAGGCTTGATTCTGCTCTTCAAAGCTAGCTCACCACCCACAATGGGACTTGGCGTGGTCATTCTGGAGAATCCTGTAAATGATTTTGACGTTGATCAGCGTTCGCTGAATGAACGAGGACGGGGCGTCGACGAGCCAGCAGGATCATGAGTTCCGTCGTCTCCTCAAAGATCACGACTCCCGAAATAGATATCTACCTTGTATGGGTGACGGCTGATAAACACTGCGGGGCTTGGAGGGAATGGTATCACTTCTTCAACAACTTCTTCTTGACGTATTTCTTGACGCGCTTATCGCTCATCATGAAGCCCGTGACAGCCACGCCGAGAAACATCTTCGACGCCGCCTCTGCTGCTCCCGGGCTCGAGGGCTCTGATGCCGCCGAGTGGGATGCGGATGCGGATACGGATGACGCTTTCGCAGGTCCTGTCGCGAACCCGAGTTCGGGATAGACCGTCGTGTCTGCTCCCGAAGAAGAAGCCACCAAGGCAGTTGCTTTCGACTGAGAGGCCATCTTCTTCCTCTCCTCGTCTCTCAGTCGGGCCCTCTCGGCGGCCTTCTCGTCCTCACTTTCAATCCACTCCCTAACGACGTCATCGCCAGGGAACATGCGCCTCCTCATGGCGATCCAGATGGGCACCAGCAGCCGGTGGAGCCTCTCTTCTTCCTTCCTGACCTTTTCGGTTCGTTTGGCGTTCCCTCCGACCCAACTTGCCCGATGCCATCCAGGGCCGAAGTCACTCTGCACGCGGCACCACGGATGCGCGAATCTCGAGCCAATAAAATGGCGACTCACCTCGCGGTACGACTGCGACGTGCCGGGGTACAAGAGATAGACGATGGTGGGTTGTTCGCGAAATTGCTTGACGTCGAGGAAGAACTGTGGCTGAGAGTCCCGGGGGATGAGCAGAGCGGAGAAGAAGCGCGCGTAGTTTATGCGGGAGTCTGTGAGAGAGGCGATGTACCGTTGCAGGTGTGGATGGATGGTTGGCTCGTCGTCGGAAGATTCAGGCGGTTCTATGAGCGACGTGGACGGTGGCGGAGTCGACATGGCCATCACGGATGATGATGATGATCCCTTAACGCTACCGGAGAGAGAGAGGTCACGAGCGTTAGATGTTGGATGGAGCCACGTCTGCTCGGGCGTAGATCGTCGTCGTCACGGGTCATCCGTCTCGACTTTGGAAGGGCGGTTCGACGTGCTGTCGCTGATCCCACGAGCACTCTCAGGCGAGAACGGCAAACGCTGTTGCCTGGATGTGCGGACGGTGCCACGTCAGCCCGGTCATCGTATGTTAAAGTGTACTCGTAGACGTTAGAGATGTCAGTGGTCGAGGCTCAAAATTTGAGGTCCTCCGGCCAAGGCTCCAAGCCAGCCTTGTCTACGTGGCCCGTTGGAGTATGCCAAGTCCACACTATTGCTACGGGACGGCGTTGTGATCGGCATACGATTATCTTGGAGCTCGTCTGAGACGAGAGGCCAGAAAGGGCGGTTGTTGGATTAACTACTGCGTACGGAGTAATGGTCATTGATTCTTCTCAGATCCGCTCGCCTCGGGACACGCAGAATTGAATATTGGCGGGTGGGAAGCTCGGAAAAAAGGGCCTCGAGGTGACTCGAGGGAGCTTACGAAATACACGTACTCCCCTTGATTTTCAACAACGAGGAAAATCATGACCCTCGACCCGCGTCCGGCGCGATCCAAGGACTTCTGTCAAGTCTGTCTAGACTCTAGTTGTAGGAGTTTCAACCTTCGTACGGTACGAAATTACGATGACTGATAACAGGTTACCTCAGAACTTGAACTTACGTAACCAGTGCCTCCGGCCCCTTCTCGTCGGGAAGTTTCGCCAAGGACAATAGAGTCTCTGGTGTTGAATCATGGTTTGAGGTACCATTCTGTATTATAAGGGCTTCACGGTACACCAAAGCAAAAAGGCAAAGCAAACAATGGGCATCTCACCCACTCCTCACATCATAATCTAGTCTCTCAGGCAGACAATTGTTACTTTGTTTCACGAACATCACTACTCACTACTCGAAGCTCAAAATGACGAAGCGGGTCGAACACTTGGATGCGGTCGTCGTTGGTGCCGGTTTTAGCGGTATATCGGCATTATACAGACTCCGGAAGCAGGGCTTAAAAACCAAGATCTTCGAGAGCGCGGCTGAACTGGGTGGCGTATGGCAGTACAATCGCTATCCCGGAGCTCGAGTGGATTCGGAAGTGCCTCTATATCAGCTAAGCATACCCGAACTTTACAATACATTTACCTGGAGTTGTCGATTTCCAGATGGGCCTGAAATTCGGAGATACATGAAACATGTGGAAAAAGTGCTTCATATTGAAAGAGATGTATACTTCGAATCGCCAGTTGTGAGCTCCGAGTACGACGCAGATTCGAGACTGTGGCACATCAGGTCGGACAATGGCCGAGAGGCTACGTGCAGGTACTTGATACTTTGCACAGGAATCCTGAATAGGGTCAATCGCCCAGATTTCCCAGGCATTGATAATTACAAAGGCCAGGTTTACCACTCGGCTCTCTGGCCCAAGGACTTCGACGCGCGTGGAAAGAAGGTGGCTGTCATTGGCTCTGGTGCAACCGGCATACAACTCGTTCAAGAACTGTCCAAGGATGCGGTAGAGCTCGGTGTGTTCATGCGCAACCCGAGTTACTGCTTGCCTATTGTACAAAAGCCTGCAGATGAGAAAGGCCAGGCTATGTTCCGAAGCTACTATCCATTAATATTCAAGGCGGCTCGTGAATCGCCGTCGGGCTTTGCAATCTTTCCACAACCGTGTGGAGCTTTCGACGTCACGGACGAGGAAAGAGAGCAGTTGTTTGAGGAGTTGTGGAAGACGGGTGGCTTTCATTACTTGTCCCGAAACTATAACGACTTCTTAGTTGATCCACGGGCGAACAGGGCGGTGTACGATTTTTGGGCGAAGAAGACCCGTGCTAGGATCAGCAACCCAGAAAAGAGAGATCTGTTGGCGCCACTCGACCCATCTTTTCACTTTGGCACGAAACGAAGTCCTCTCGAGACCGATTTCTACGATCGTGTCGACCAGGACAATGTGGAGTTGGTAAGCCTGCTGAAAACCCCAATAAAAGCTTTCACATCGACCGGCATTGTCACGGCAGATGGAAAAGAGAGGACTTATGATGCTGTCATTCTTGCAACAGGATTTGATGCTTTCACTGGAGCGTAAGTATTCCACTTCTACATTTTGTTCGAAATTCTGCTGACAGCTGGAGCCTCAATCGCATGGGATTGAAGAACCGCTATAACGTAGACATCAAAGACGTTTGGGCAGACGGAATCAGAACCTATCTCGGTCTTGCCATTCCGAATTTCCCAAACGCCTTCATCATCTACGGACCGCAGGGTTGGTGCATCCTCAACTCTCGTGCAACTCGACCTAGAACTTGATGCTAACAGTAATCTAGCTCCAAGCACGCTCTCCAATGGCCCCACCTTGATCGAATCACAAGCTGATCTTGTGATGGAGATTATAAAGAAAGCTGAGGCAGAGAAGCTCATTGCAATCGAGCCTAATGAGGATGCTGTGGAAGAATGGAGAAAGGTCATCGAAACAAATACACGGCGAACACTCTTGGCCCTGACTGAATCCTGGTGGACCAACTCGAATGTCAAGGGTAAGAAACCTGAATTCCTCACCTACGTTGGAGGAGTTCAAACATACGAAAATCTCTGCAGGGAGAAGGTCTCGACTTGGACTGGATTTAATGTAGTTCCTGCTGAAGGGGGAACGACGCAGAATGGAGACATAACACTTGTCAATGGCTCTAGCTTTGTGCCGCCTGAGGCTTTGTCCAGTGCTTAGGAGCAGCAATTATACAACATGTCATCAAGATTCGAGTTCTGTGTCTTCGAGAGAATTATGCCATAATCATGTGGGCCATGTCGTGTCATCAATCTTGTACGGCAAGTAGCGGGATTGCATATTGATACATGCCACTCAATCACGCGCGACGCAATATGTAGCTTGATGGTTAGTGGTAGAATCGTGAACTTCTGCGGTGATATAGATGACTATCAATGTAGATCTGACAGATCAAGATACCGTACACAGCATTGTTGCTACACTTCTACGCATCATGGGCGTGGCAATAGCATGCTTGTCATTAGAGCTCCATGCTATTGCATATCGAATGACCTCGCATCAAGACGTGGTATGTGTTTCGATGGAATAAGCACTGAGCATGAAAATCATTCAGTAGTGAGGTGATACACTTCCAATTTTCCTTGCTATTTGCAACATCTTATTCCGCCGTTGCCAATCTGATCGTACTAGATGGAGAGGGAGACAACAAAGCAGCCAGGCTGCTCAAGCCCATGCCTAAGCACAAATCTTGAAACAAGCTTCACACAAATGACTCAGTTTAGGTGGAAAAATTCTATACCCGTAGAGCGACCTCATTGATACTTGTAATGATGATCAATGGCGATTACATTGCACGGAATGGAAGCATCTGAAGTAAATTGTCTATTTGGCGGCACGGCCTCCACCGTCCACACGCTGTACCGTTCCGGTGATGAAGGAAGACCCATCACAAAGTAACCAGCAAATCAACTCAGCAACTTCATCAGGCTCACCGAAGCGATTCATGTATACTTTAGGAATCATAGAACCTTTAAGATCGTCTGGAGTCTCGAACATCATTCGGGTTTTGATGGGGCCACTGGATTGTTTGTGTTAGTCGGATGGACCATTGACCTTTACAACGACGAATTCCTGATTTTGGAGGACTTACGGACAAACAACATTCACCCTTGTTCCTTTAGGTCCCAGTTCGATCGCCGCACATTTTGTCAAGCCCACCACTGCATGTTTACTAGCGCAATATGACCCGTATCTGTCCAAGCCATGGATGCCAGCCAAACTTGCAGTGTTGACAAGACTGCCACCATCCTTGAGATTCTTGATCTGAGGCCTCATGCATATCATTGTGCCTTTAGCATTGACATTCATGGTGAAATCCCAATCCTCGTCAGAGATTTCGTCCACGGTGAGGCGACCACACTCTCGGCCGGCGATGCCAACCAAGTTCGCGACACCATCTAGTAGTCCCCATTTTTCCACAGTCTTTGCTATCCACGCATTGACCTGCTTGCTGTCCGTCACGTCCACGACCGTGTACATCGCAGTACCTCCCTCTTTCTCAATAGCGGCAACGGCATCTTTCAAGCCATCTTCCAATACATCGGCGAGAGATACCTTGGCACCTCGTCGGGCGCACATCATGGCAGTCGCAAGACCGATGCCCTGTGCCGCGGCAGACACCGTAATGACTTTTCCTTGCAAGCTAGAAGACATGATTGCGAATTCTGATATATCAGAGTTGAATATTACGTTGGTAGGTAAGGAGTATTGTTCTCTTCGTGTTGATGTAACGAGTCTTGAAGAATAACTAAGTAGCGAATCAGTACTATTCTTGCCTTATCAACGTCAACAGCGCAGAAACAGACGGTGGATATCATCCAACACCACGGGAAACATCAATACTAGCGACATTGAGATTACTCTATTCGGTGGACTAGTGTACCATGACTAAGTACTCACGATGACATGTGGCTTGGACGATCATCTTTCAGCCCCTACGGAGACTTACTAACTCACTATTCGTAAGAGACTGAGAACCTTTCATGTGTGCGGGGAAGTCTGGTCGACACGTCGACGAAATTCTACAATAAGGTTTTACTGAGTAGCGCACAGCGATTTCACCGCCAGGGTCAATACGGCGGTAATTTCTGTCTCGCCTTAGCCACAGTACCGGGCGTGCGCGTCCTTTAGTAACAGAATGCCAAAATTGACCACAGAATGGCAACAAGCAAGAGTGTCTCCTTGATGTTCTGACGCGCCATATGCCTGCGAGCGAGACCTGCCCTTTGAAGGTCGCCATATCGCCATCTGAACTGCTGAAATGAGCCAAGTATGCTTCTCGGCGAATTGATCTGTGCGATCCGATGAGTAAAAGGCATAGACAATATTCCACGTGTGCACCACCGACGACGGTATACTGCACTGACCAACTACGAAGGCATACTGAAGAACGGATCTACCTTTGATCTTACGCTGTCCTCTTGCCCCTTGTGACATTGGCAAAGACCAAATCACTACCATAGCGACTCCTTTTACAGAGTAGTAATACTCGATGTGTCATCGGGTTCTAGAACAGTTAGTCCGAGATGTTTGCGGAGTCAATGCTCCTAGTCCCCACTTTCTGGGGAAAGTGTAGGAGAGATCCCTGACACGTGCACGCTACCATGTCATGTCATACGCATGGCAGTTCATGATCTGGTATGCATTTTGGCGTGTCTTTTGAAATTACACGTGGCTGCTGTTGTCACAATGGCCAATTTTATTATAAGTCATGATTGTCCCTAACAAGTACCACCTCCCAGCTTGCTATTTTTCATCTCCATATTGCAGTTCGAATTCATTATCAGTTATCGTGTGTACTCTTGAGTACATCTTACCAATGGATTTGGAAACACAGAAGCATACTACGGAAAACAGGGAGGAGGTCCATCATGAAGCGGAGGATCTTCGTGCTGGCGATGAGAGTGTTCCAGATGGCTATTACAGGAGCCCAATGTTCCTGGGCACCCTGCTTGCCGTCGGCTTAGGCATGTTTAGTGTAAGAGCCAACCTTTCCTGCCATTTATTTGGGAGGGCCAATGGGCACACAGCTAATCGAAACTGCCTGATACAGGGCACTGCGTCATTTGCACTCGCCGCGCCAGTCCTCGGGGTCATCAACGCTGATATCGGTCCCGATCCAAATTACGTATGGATAGGTTTCGTCAATACACTAATGCTCGCGGTTGGTTATACGGTCGTTGGTCGTCTAACGGACATTTGTGGGAGGAGGTATTTCATCATTTGTGGGAATTTTCTCGGTGTAATTGGGTGCATCGTCTCAGCTACATCGAAAACAATTCCGGTCCTTATCGGCGGTAACGTTTTGATGGGCTTAGCTTCATCGACCCAGACATCCATACCCGCCGTGTTAGGCGAGTTGGTCCCAATGCGTCATCGTTTTGGTATCACTGGCCTTATGTTCTTTCTATGGGTTCTACCTGGAACGTTCGGTGCGGCCATATCCTACGGCTTTGTCCTTCACACTTCTGCCGGCTGGAGAAACTTGTACTGGCTTCTGCTGGCAACCAACGCCGCCGCTACCATTTGCTGGCTAATTTTTTACCATCCGCCAACGTTTTATATGAAAAACTCAAGGACAAGGTGGCAAATGATCAAGGACTTTGACCATTTCGGATTTTGCCTGTTTACAGGGGGCCTCGTCGTTTTTCTACTGGGCCTGTCGTGGGGTGGTGGAGTCCATCCTTGGAACTCGGCACATGTTATATGCGGCTTGGTTGTTGGTGGTCTCACATTGGTCGCCTTCGTTTTGTGGGAGTGTTATATGCCGCTGGTTGACCCTTTGGTTCCAATGCACCTTTTCCGCAACATCAGTACGTACATCTATGTCTCAACTCACTTCCTCTTACAGCGTCCCAAGACATCAAATTACTGACATACCTCCTGCGCAATTATAGAGTGGGTGGTGGTCATACTCAGTCTTGGTATCGGCCCGACAATCTTTTACGGCTTTGCGATAGTCTGGCCACAGATGGTCTTCGGAATTTATACCTCCGACCTGCATTACGGCTCACTTCTCTCTGTCGTGCCAAGCGTGGCTTTTACTGGCGGAGTTTGTTTCTCTGGATTCGCTCGATATCTTACGCACCAGAAACTTCAGGTTATTGTATGTGGCTTAATTGGAGCACCACTGGTCGCAGCTTGCGCGTGTCTGACGGTGGACAATCGGAGCACTGTTATCGGATTGATGTTCACTGGCTGCTTTTTCCTCGGCTACATCGAAGGGATAAGTACCACTGCCAGTTCGCTTTCCCTTACCGACCAGAGAGAGATTGGCGTGGGTGTTGGTGTTGGAGCAACCCTACGAGGTATGATAGCCACACTTGGGTCGACTATCTATGTTGTCGTCCTATCAAATCGTCTCGCAACGACCATTCCCGATCAAGTACCAGCAGCACTTGCCGAGGCAGGCTTGCCGACCTCATCGATCCCGGATTTCATCGCCGCCATTGCCACAGGGTCTTTCACAGAGGTGCCAGGCGTGACACCATCCATCATCAGTGTGGGTACAGCGGCGTACAAGCAGGCTTTGGTGCTAGCATATCGAACCGTCTTCCTGACCACCATCGCTTTCAGTGGACTTGTTGTTATACTGGCTTTCTTCTATCCCAATTTCGACGAGACGCCCGACAGGACTGTCGCCTTGTTACGCGGTAAGAAAGAGCGTGCCAGGGTCGTTCATCAACTGGAGGATGCAAATACGTGTGCTCCCCAAGTTGTCAATTCCCAAGAGAAGGTGGCCGATCCTCACCAGGTCGAGAAGTGTTCGCCACAAACATGAAGAGGCAACAAAATGGGTGTACTGGGATATCGTGGGATGCGTGAGGTCGCGAGCGAGGAAAGTGAGCGTCTCAGATTGCTACGGAGACCTTTCAGGGTCGTGGCAAGCTAGTACGAGTATTGCCGGGCGGGATGGCGCCATGAGATGGGCACCGACCGTTGCGCTAGAGCGAATGGCATTAATCCCTCAGAAATACCTTTGAGCACTAATCGATGTCTTTGGGTTATTTGGAGACTACGGGCTGGACCCATCTGGCTGCGCGCCAGTCCCGTGCAGGCCACTCACATTCTCCCTCGAGATCCAGAATCTTGCATGAATAGTACTGACAATTCGCATTTGCGATTGAAATGATTCTTGTCAGTAAACATCCCGCGGTGGATTGGGGTGGCCATCCATGCATGCGAGACGAGCTCAATGTTGACCAGTAGCGTGGAGTAACTCGCGCTTGTTGTGCTCCCTCCGCATTTTCGATGAACAGCTTCTTGCGTCTGCTCGGTTCGTCATGCTGTCGAGCAGGTGGTAGCTACTCCAACAGCAACCTCGCAGTCACGGATCCCATGCTACTCCTTGGGTACCGAGCTATTCCTAACGTCCTAGCTCTTGTGTCTGAGGAGACTTCGCGAGGAGGCTTCTCCACGTTACATGCTAAGTCCTTAGATTCTGCTTGCAAGGAACATCGTCGCACAGACCGCCTGTTCAAACGTTGGACAAGGAGAGATGCCTCGTTTCGAAATCTCCCGAGAGAGCTTCAGTTCGAATTGCGGGCCACTGTGGATTCCTGCATCATGTGAAGAGATCTCGCGCCACTGTCTGCATCTGACTGGTCCTGCAGTCCGAATTCCTGCATCGCTTTCATGCAGTCACCCAGTCTGAGTACAGCTATTGTGGGGTACAAGACTCAGCAACATACCTGACGGCAGACCTGCGTTGTCAGGGTAGTAGGATGCCATGTCAGAAAGCATACGGAGTATGAACCTTGGTAACGAGCTGTACTGGGCATCCCTTTCGTAAGGAAGAGCCCGTGAGCCGTGCGGCCCGTCAGCACTCAACAAGAACATTTCCCCTGTGAGCATAATCGGAAGCATGCGGGAATTCTGGGCGAGTGTTCCTGTGGCGCAGGTGGCGATGCATAGCCACGTAGTGGCGTCGGTTGTGTTGACGTCATGTCAGCTGAACGAAGACGTCGAAGGCTGCATTCAGCCTGGTGGATTGCAGGCAGGTTCACTTAGCCGCGAAGCATGAAATCTTGGTACTCCTGTGTACGAGTACCAGTATGAATGCAGGGTAAAGACACAAAGGCCATATGACGTGCGTCGTCAGGCACGAATCACCGAGGTGCTGTCCACGGTAACCGGCACTGTGCTAGACGAATGTGGGCCGCCGTTGTTGTCCATGATGTAGCTAGGTTGGGGGTTCAGATCCAGCAAGTCATTCGACAGCGATGACAGCACCGACGATAGATTGATTTCCGACGCACAATCCTACGGCATTTGTCCTAGATTATATAGACGCCGGAGTCAGCAGTGATCATCGCAGTTGCGCTCTCGGAGACAGGAAATGGTCCCTCTGGATGAGGGGACTTGAAGACCTGGTTCCGAGATGCATTCTGTCATTGCGTCAAGAGTGCGAATATTTCAGGTCAGGGTGCACGAACCATAGCGATCTTCGGCTATGTATTCTTGTTTTTAATGCCGAATGTTACCGTAAGGTTGATCTGACCCTGGCAAACACAGGCGTTCAGGTCGGGCTCAACGGAGTACGAGTACCGAGTAGTTGTACGTATTCGTACAGTAAAAGCAAAACCTGAACTTGTGTTAGGTTTCCCGGTTTCGCTAACTCAGACATGCCATATCCCAGCACTCCGGGTACCGGGTACCCATATGGTAAGATCAACATGGCTGTGAGGAGCACGATGCATATTCAGGTACAAAATTAGCACTCAGACAACCAAACATTCCAGAAGCGGTGTATGACCACACTTTGATCAGAAAAACAAAGCAGCGAGGATCGTTGTTACTGTTGGGTCGGTGCAGTGCACGAGAACTCGTCGTTTCTGCTGACTTCGTGTTCTCAAGCGCAATATCAATGCGTTTAGCGATCAATACCCATTCGCGGAGGTCAATTTAAATACGGCCTCCCGAGTGGAAGCGCAGAAGACCGCAGGGTGACAGTGGATAAGTTAGACGATTCAAAGCATTCATTCTGCTGGCTGGATATTCGTCGCAGTAAGGCAAGTTCGAGTAAGTGGGCGATGCCGGGGCGTTGCTCGCGATTCGGGGGGCCGTCTGGCGGTGGGCAGCACTAGCCGGGCGTCTCTGACCTTTAAAGGATTTGATCAACAACGACCCATTCCGGGCTACCGTTTGAGAATTAGCGGGCGGTAGGCTCTGTAGGCTCGGGTGGGTTTGGCTCTTGCCATGGCCACGCCCGGAAAAGGAGATTTGACTGACTAAACTCGCTGCCTGTACCTCGCTCACCTCTGTTTTGCTGGCCGACACGCAAGTTGCAACCCTAAGAAAAGCCTGGCGATCCACCTACGGACAAGTTGAATTCTTCCCGCCAACTGGAATTGATCGAAAACACAAGGGCTCGCTCACCCACTTTGCAAGTGCACAAATCACTTGACTTGTTGGTGACTGGTTGGACGCCAGCGCACAATCACAAAGAAAAGAGAGTCGAGTCCCTCCGGCTTGCTGTGCCTCCTCATCACCAATCTTTTCTCCAACATCAGCTGGCCTTTTGCCGGCTGCCCGCACAGCATTTTCCCTCATCTTTCATCCTTTCCCAATCATCTTCGACCCGTTTCCTCTCGACCCTCCCAAAACCCTTTCCGTCTTCCTGCGATTAGTCCTCAACCATCCTTTCCTTCCGTCTTCTTCCTGTCCAGCATATTCTCTTTCTTCTGCAAACTTCGCGTAAGCAATCTGTCCTTCACTGATTCATATACCCGCATATCACTCACAACTCTTTGCAGCAACCGATTTCTCCCTGTCCCGCACTCACGCAGACACCCGTCCGCCACCTAGCGCACCGCAGTCCTCTTCAACCCGATCAACCGCCAAAACCTCTGGTGACATTTCACGACCCCTCCTCCTGATCTTTCTGGACTTTGGGGGTGCACAGAGGTATCGAATCGTTGAACATCACACCATGTCGAAATCCAATTTATAACAGCGGCGGTCCTAGTGGGCCAAAATTTCCCCCAGTATACACACAACCGAATCTTTCGGGCACCTGTGTGTTTGTAATCCTCTAGGCTGAGATCGGTTCATCCCCATCTTAGACTCTTGAAGGAGGTTTTCTGGTCTTTCCTTTATCCACCGCGAGTTTTTGCAGATGGCACACCATCAAAAACACCAGAGAGACGCTAGCAGACGAGACTCCGCCATGCAGAGTCTACTCAAAATCTTCAATATGTCGAATGCTCCCACAGTTCCTCTGGACGACGATGAACTCGGTGCAGAACCCGACGAACCACCAGACGATCAGGTATCTCCTCTTACCTCCCTCGCCCCCAATGCCACCCTCTACAATCGATCCATGGCTCCCGGATACAGCCGTCGAGAATCTCTCTTGACCCGGGCTATCATGGCCGAGAACAAGCACGAAGACGATGTTCACGGGTTCCCGGGCCGGGGCCTGTCAACGACGTCCTCTCACAGCACAGCCAGCATGCCTTCCACAGCTGAATTGACCAGCGATGGCGACACCTCTCAGTCTCGGTCCGCTACGCCCAGCCCGCCTCCTCCTTCGAGCCGCTTCAGCCAAATTCTGAACCTCAGAAAGGCCAGCCCCAAGGTCGTCATTGCTCCTGTCACGAAGGGCGAGAAGGAAACAGTTGCGCCGGTGGGCGAGGCAGCAGTGGAAAAGACGTTGGGCCGTAAACGATGCATAATGTTTGCCTGTGGCGGGACTGAATCGGAGAAGAGTAAGGAAAACCTGAGCAAGGAGGAGTCAGGGCAACCCGAAGCTCCCAAGCGAAAATGCGCCCTTACCTTTGCTTGTCCTACTCGGTCCACCTCCAAGGAGGCCAAGAACCTTCCGTCGAAGCTCCAGGTGGAAGCGCGAGCCGCACGTCGTCCATCCCCTGCTCCAGCTATGAGACGGAAATCGACGACATCTGAGTCGGCCGATCTTTCTGGCCGTTCAGCCGAGACGGCCAGGATTACCACTTCTGAGAAAGCCAAACTGTCGTCGCCGATCCCTAAACCTACCTTCCACGAGTTCGGTACCTCTCAAGACGAGACTGACTCGTGGATTGACAAGCCCAGCTTCCACAGGGAGAAGCTCACCTTGGACGACTGTATGAAAAAGGAGAATCGCATCCGCCAGATCGGTCAGGAAGCTGAGGAGGAGGCTGAAGAGGAAGAGAGGGAGCAGGAGGAATTCGAGGCAGCCGCCGAGATCAATGACCACGAAGATGATTTTGCTCCTTCTGAAGACGGATCCGACGGCGGCAACGAGTCTGATGACGAAGGCGGCTTCGCTAGCTCCGACGAGGAAAGCGATGCCGGCTCCGAGTATCAGTTCTGGGCACCCTTCACTGCCAATACTACTTCGAGCACGGAGCATCTCAACATCACCCACTTCAGCTCTCGTAGGCGATCTGAAGCGAGTTCCGTCGAGTCTATGACACATTCAGGCAACTCCCACCTCCACTCGATGATGCGGCAGGCTGGAAGGCGTCCAAACAATGCCCCCAGAGTACCAAAAATGAGACCTGGAACACCCGAGCTACCCGACAGCACCGACTTCGTCTGTGGTACACTCGACGAGGACCGCCCACTGGAGGCAGCATACCTCTCATGCCGTGAGCAGAGGATGCGACAGAAGCACGTCCCAATTCCACAAGATATCGATCCGAGCTTTCCTACTACCGATCCTGAGGACAATGGAAATGAAAGCGACGACGAGATAGACGAGTCTCAACACAGCTCGGACGGTCCTCGGTGGCTCAAGGAGGACTTCGCTGGGTTTGAAGAGGACCACCATGGCCGTCGGAAGTCATCGATTGTGTCTCCGGTAGACGAAACACCGTCCCCACCTCACGTCGCTATTGGCGTACGACCAGGTCGGGCCACTCTCCGCTCACCGCTGCCCAGAGTCGTAACTGCTCGGTCACCACCGCCGCGGAAACTGTTCGGGCATTCTCCGACTAGGAACAGGTCGCCTTTCCCAGCAGCCAAGTTGCGTTCACCTCGTGGTTCCCCTACCAATGCCGGCATCCCGACAAAGCTCAGGCTTCGGGGTCTTGCGCAACGTCCAGGCATGGAACGTACAGCATCTCTTCCCGATACACCCAACCCGTTCTTCAAGAACTTCAACATCGGCAGCCCTTCGATCTCGAACATTGCTTCTGGAGCTGTGACACCGGCACTTGAGGAGCCTCCCCGTCCGGACATGCATGTCCGAGGCCCAGTCGACATTGTTGCTGGCCTTGAGAAGAAACGCCAGAAGCGCAAAGAAAAGTTCTGGCGGCAGCACTGTCGCAAAGCGGCCAAAGAGCAAGCTGAACGCAAGCCTGTTCCAGGTCGTGGCGCCGAGAGGATGAAGGAGCTTGGTCTCGAGTGTGCCGAACGTACAAGAGGCTACGGCACCGGGCAACAGACCCAATTGGTGCTTTCACTTTGATTCACTTCGCACAAACCTATTATTGGTACATATACCGGCTTTCATTTGTTGGCGATTTTCACAAGGGCTCACTGAAGCCTGGATTTGAGAAACCATAGCCTGGGTTGGGATCTTGCACTCGGAATATGACGATTTCATGATAGGGTTGGTGGCGGCGACAAAGGTTATTGCACTGCCTGGGATATGGCTCGATCCACAGCATCGTTTAGCGATAGGTTCTTCATGCACAGCGCGCGTTCCTATGAAGGGACTCCTACATTTTGGCATTGTATATACATGGATCATCAGTATGATCCCCAGATATCCGCGCAGCTATCTCGAGCCAAGAAAGCCTCGGTCGATGGCAGCGTCGAATGCATATCACACAAACATTCTGCGGTTTTTCTCACTATGCTTGGCGGTGCAAGGGGCTGTCGTGGGCTATGACTATGTACTGGGAAAGAAGAGGCGGGCGGTTCTGGACAGAATAGCCTCGAGTCGCTCAGCACCGGTGTCCCTGCTGGAGCCTCAGAACAAATGCCTCTAAATAGATGGCGACACTGGGGAGCTACTGTCCGTCCAAAATACAGTACGGAGTATCTGGCAAAAGATTCCAGCGAAACTGCGCTTAACAATCGCAGGGTGACTGTCGCAGAGGGACGTAACCTGCTGTCAGGCGATCTCGCACAAACGCATCACGTGACAGAGGCAGGGCCTCCGTCATTTCGAATGGGAAACTGCCACCGTATGCCGTGAGATATCGTGGTCCTTGTACATATCCTCGTCTTTGCACCTTCGTGTCATCGACATCCCCCAGAACTACACCTTCCCCAGCCCACGCTACTTGTCAATATGTGGATCATCAATTGGTGTATGTTGACACTGCCGATTGTGGTAGACTTCCGGACGCTGATGGCTCTTGCTTTATTTAGTCTACGACATCCTCGCCTCCCTGGGGCTCCTCAACAAACATGCCAAACTCCTGTTCCTCGGCCTGGACAATGCAGGCAAGACGACGTTATTACACATGTTGAAGGTATGAGTGCTGCGAGACTAAGTTGAGAAGAGGCGGATGTCAAGTGAAGGTGCAAGAAGTGGCGGACGACGAAGGACAACACCAACGATTCGAGTCTGAAACGCATATCTGGCATGACGCCAAAGGCTGACGTTTCCGCCCAACAGAATGACCGAGTCGCCATCCTCCAGCCTACATTACATCCTAGTATGCTCCCTGTTCTTGCGGTGCCTCCAAGCTGCGCAATTTGACGTCCCAACTAACCAAAACTTGAACAGCCTCTGAAGAACTCGCCATTGGCAACAACAGATTCACAACCTTTGATCTTGGTGGCCATCAGCAAGGTACGCTTGCTCCTAGTCCTTTCATCGGTATATCTCAAAGCCTGACAATCATGCAGCCCGCCGACTCTGGCGCGACTATTTCCCCGAGGTCTCTGGCATCGTCTTCCTCGTTGACGCAAAAGACCACGAACGTCTCCCCGAGGCAAAAGCTGAACTCGACGCCCTACTCGCAATGGAAGATCTAGCAAAGACCCCCTTCCTGGTTTTGGGAAACAAGATCGATCACCCAGATGCCGTGTCGGAGGATGAGCTGAGACATCAATTGGGACTGTATCAGACTACCGGGAAGGGCAAGGTGCCACTGGAAGGGATCAGGCCAATCGAGGTCTTCATGTGCAGCGTCGTTATGAGACAGGGTGAGTAGATGAACTATCTAAGGTGGAGTGAGACTAACGAGCTCTCAATAGGCTATGGCGAGGGCATCAGATGGCTGGCCCAATACGTCTAGATAAGCCACGCACAGCAATCCAAGACACGCGAGCAGCTACGCAAAGTAGCCACCGGTAGATCGTCATGAAGAATCCAATTCAAGCCCATCACCAAGCGCCCGGAGCACCTCACACTGCAAGTACCGACGGAAATTCATCGATGCAACCCGCAGCCCCTCATCAGCTAGACCACGCGCAAAGCCAAATGGAATTAGCGGCTCCATCAACTCATTTTGGGCATCACCCAGACCAGGCCGCTGACGAACGGAAGGCAAGAAGACAAGGGCGGACTTTTGGCGTAGGCATCTGCCTCTGGACCATTTAGAGATTCCCAAACACCACTTTGCCAATGAGGAACGAACATGATCAAAAGGAAGAAAGCCCCTCTCGTCAACAGAACCCCGGCCCCCAAGCACTACACTCCCCTCCTTGCCTCGCGCAGCAAGCCAGAGTCATGCATTCGAGTCTGTGTCGAGCTGGGCTGCCTGCGTGGAATGTATTTCGTGTTTGTTGCTCCTACCACTTGCAGGGATTGCAGGAGATGTGCCCATTCAACTTCATCTCGCTCTCCCTGTCTTGTCCTCTCCCCATGTCCGAAGCACAAAGGGTGCATGCATTGCAGTTTTCCTCGTTTCTTCGCGCCACGCTCTGCTGTCTTCCTCTCGTCTGCCGAATCTTGAGGTCGTGCCATATATCTGCACTTGGGCGCCCATGCTCTCTCCAGTCTCAGACGCACCTCTACAATTGTATCCATCTGATTGTGTTGCGCACGCTTGCCTTGGCCCCTTGACGAGTCGTATACCACGTGCAGGTACATACGGAGCAAAGTTCGTGCACTACATACCGAGTACGCCAGGGGCAACCCTAGAGTTCCACCGATATCACTCCCACAGACTGCCCTGCCCGCCCTCCCCTCTGACAACGACCGTGGACAATATTCTATCACTCGTTTGAAATCCCACGTATCTCCATCCTCGCTCCGGTAGGCGAACTACGAACGGGCGAATCGCGCCAACTGCGTGCGTGAATTGTCTCCTGGGTCCTGGATCATGTGGTCGGTCGATGACATTGTCCGGCCATGGCCCATAGACGGATTGGACTTGATTGGATAGATGGATGGATGGCTGGATGGATGGATGGATGCGTTACTCACCAACAAGGACCGTGTCACGGTTAGTTGGCTTACCGTGCAAGATACGTCTAGCCTACCTTACTATGTCAATGTGACTTGGCTGAATTGTTTCGAAACTGTTCGAAACCACATTCCCGGGACAAGAAGAGCACTTAGGCACTTGCTTCCGCGTACTCTTATGACTGACTGACCAGTGCATTCGACTTGGGCATTAACATCACGATCCGGTTTGACGAGAAGGGCGGCCACATCCGCACCCCTTGGCCCTGCCGGCGCCGACACAAAAGGAAATGGACTGTACACGACAAGGTCATGGATATCGGAGTATGTGCTGTGGAGACTGCAATTGTGTGATATCATCTGCGTAGGTTCTGTCTTGCACCGCGGATACAATCATTCTCATGCGCGTTATCGTGGTCCGTTGCTCCCGTCGTCATCGTCTTTGAAAGCATGAAAACAAAAATCATCAGTAGCATGGTACAATAGGGCGGACGGAAAGGTAATCTTGCGTTGCGCCCTGCGCTCCGGCAACGTATTTCCTCCCTCTTTTGGCACAGACAACATACAGCTGCACCTCGACAGTGCACATGGGGTCGAGAATCTGAATGGTCAAGATTGATTTCTCCGCGCCTCGCAGACCACAAGTCCTGTCCCTAACATGTTTGCCATCCGTAACCCATTGAACTTCCGAGCCCACGGAGAATGAAATAAATCCTTCTTTCGCCTCGAATCGACTCAACACCTCGCCCGGGCATTGTGGTTGTTGAGTTCGGCGCGTGCGCCTGGTTCCTCTCGGAGACGTGTCGGCAGACTGATACAAGGTCGGGGACTCGGGAAGTCTTCCCAAAAGTCCGAAAGATGACATGTTCATGGGAAGGTGGAGAATATTGTCCGGTGGTCGGTCGCATGCTTCGGAATCGGGGGCAAAGGGCATTGGTCGTGGGCGAAGCTTAGTCGACGGGGAAGCCAGAAGGTGACCCTATCTTCTTCCAAACCTGCTAACAATGAATGGAATCAGCCCGATTCGGAAGGTCTAATTTTTGGATTTGCGAGACGGATTGCTGGGCCCGCTCGGGCTCTTTGAGCCATACACGTACTTTTGTTTCTTCTCGGCAGGTTTGAGAATCTGGTCAAGGTAGGTCAGCGACGAGAATCAGTAGGGATCGGATACGTGACTTAATCCATACTTGGAAGGAGCACAGTAGACTTTCGTCCACGCTCATCATAGCTCCAGCATTGTCAAACTCGCCACAGTAGTTTGGAGCGCTAAAGAGGGTGACCAATTGTCGCTTGGAGAAGAACTCGTAGCCGTCTTCCACGACTTGATGTGCTCGACAGATCAGGTCCATGTCATGTTTTTGCAGGAATCTCGAGACGACGTCGGGTCCGAAGGTGAAGGAGACTCCACGGTCATTCTCACTCCATCCCGTGATATCCTTATCGGGGTCCGACCAGAGCAAGTCGCAGAGGAGGCCGCAGTCAGGGATCTGTAGTTCGTTAGAAAGGCGTATACAACAGCCGAACCGCTGGAGCGCGGGTGTCGCAAAACAGTTGTACTCACATCGGTGGGGCGCATGACGCGACGGATCTGTTCCATGGAGTTGAGGTCGGGGCTCAAGCCTCCGTGCATGGTGAAGATCTTCTCATCGATGATTGCGGCAATGGGCAAGCAGTTGAAGCAGTCCGTAAATGTCTTCCACAGCTTGATGTTGTATCGGCGCTTGCACTCGTCGTAAAAACCGTAGATACGATTGATCGAGGCACACTCATGGTTGCCGCGCAGGATGAAGAAGTTCTCGGGGTACTTGATTTTGTAGGCCAAGAGCAAGCAGATGGTCTCGAGGGATTGTTTACCTCGATCGACATAGTCGCCTAGGAAAAGGTAGTTTGCCTCGGGAGGGAAGCCGCCATACTCGAACAGGCGCAGGAGATCGTAGTACTGGCCGTGGATATCACCGCAAATCTATTAATTGCAGGGTGAGCTTTGGATTGGCAGTATTTGGTGGCTTGGGGGGATATACACGTACCTTGATCGGGGCTTCCAGCTCGAGCAATATCGGCTGGGAGATGAAGATTTCGCGTGCCTTTGTGCACAAGTAACGGATCTCGGCTTCAAGCAATTGAACTTGCTTCCCTGGTCTGCTTCCCCTGACTTCTAACAGGCGGTCAATGACAGAATCGAGATCCACCTCATTCTGGTCGGCCATGGTGGGATCGCCGCAAGCGGGGCAAGGGGGGTGGAAGGAAGGGCGGGCGGCGACCAGCTACGGTCGGATCTCAGAGGGGTCGGGGAAACGATGTGTCTAGTCTCGCAGGTCGTAATACTAATCTAGACAGGGGCAATTCGAGTCAGTTGAGAATGAAATGTTGACGCGGAGACAGCAGCTGACGCAAGTCAATGCTTGCGGCAGGGCACGTACCAAAATGGAAGGTTCGTCCCTGAGGCAGCCAACAATCGGCTCAGCGAAAGAGTCCGGGAGGGACTTTACCAGGGGAGTATGAAAATCGCAGGTGAGGGAAACTTTAGACGTGCGGCGGTGGTGTTATCGTGGCGGGTGTCTGAGGAACTTGTGGTACAAGCAGGCTGAGGGAGGTTTTCTCGGCGCACGGCGGGCAGCGCAGATGTGGATGGTGAGCAAGAACAAACTTGACACAGTTTGATTTTTCTCGCCTCAGACCGTCACCATAACCGTGGTGTGAAGAGGGGCGCGGGCTAAGATGATGAATTGGGATCGATACTGATCGCAAAGATGCAGTCAATGTTGAGGTGCGGCACAGTGGACACGCAATCGCAGTGCGTTTTGAGCGGTTCTGGGATAAGATGGGCTGGATGAGTGGTGGATGAAAAGCAAGTGAGGGATGAGCGATGGAGGGATGAGAGCGTGAGCTGAGTGGATGGAGCCAAATCCTGGCTCAGGCGGTGTCTCGCTTGGCAGTCAACCTCGTCCACTCTGCCGCCTAACAAAGAAATTCTGCTTTGGTAATCTGTAGCAACAAGACGATGAAGGGGAAGAGAAGAAAGCGAAGAGAGACAGTCTCTCACTTCTCCATGCAGTGGATTGCAGTCTGAAATGTCGGACTGAAGGCGGAAGCAGCAGCTGCCACAACTGACTTTGCATTTTGCAGGAAGCCGCAACTCAACAAGTACGACGACCGCCTGGACCGCCCAATCGCCAACACCTGGTGTTCAGCACTTTGGTCTTTTGCAATTAAGTCTCCAGCCTTCCGGATAACTGTTGCGGCATCTATCTCACAATGCGACATGTACTTTTACGCTGGCATGCTGACATAAGGTGCCTGATTTATCCCTCATCTCACGTTGGAGGGCAGATATTCCTATCTTCTGTCCAGGCATCCTGATGTCGTGACGACCAGAGGAATGCAGGCCACCAACGCCGTTTGTGAATAACACGACAACACCTGACACTAGCCGAAATGCGAGAGAGATTTCGCAGATTCTTAGATTCCGTTCTCCATTGTTGGCTTTGCTGTCGCCTAGTTGATGGTTCGCCTCTGGTCAGACGACCCGACAGCTTGTATTCTGCGCATAGCGATGTACATGAACCTCAAATACACTTGGCGGCAGCATTTCAGAGGGAAAGTCGAGAGAACGCCGCTCTCCTTTGCAGCAATATCCGGATGCCGAAGAGCCCTGTCGGTAGGCGTATGCATACTCCGGAGATGAGATCTTTCTCCTGTACATGTAAGCCCTATGTCATTGAGGCCATGCCGAAACTGGGGCATACGGTGCCAGGAACATCTGCGCTAAGAGATTGCAAACATATCAATTGAATATCTCGATTAGCTTCCAACCCAGTCCGTGGTCTCATGCTTTCATACCTCATGCAAGTCGATCAACACTGGAACATTGCCATCACCACCCGTAGATCAAAACGCTCCACCGCTATGCATAAAACAAGATGAACGAAATCTCCCGCAACCTGGACCACACAAGAACAACAGAAAAAGTACACTGGCGCCTCCAGTTATACATGCCCGCCAAGTCTCCCCGCAAAACCACAAGGAAAGGGTATCACAACGCGGTCTTGACACGGATCCCAAATCACCACCGTGCTGAAAACAATGCCATCTAGTGCGAAAGTCGCAGGGAATAGTGCACCAAAGCGTAATGAAGCGCAAACTGTATCGCTTCAAGTGTTGCGGACTCAACCCAGAGTCCGCCCACCACTGACAATGACCTGATGGTGGCCTGAGCGGTGTAGTGCATCATGGCCCATGTTTTGCCCCTGCAAAACTTCGAACTGGTGGCTGTTATGCCAGTTCTGTTCTCCCAGCGCACTCAGCCAGTTGCTTCCGAATTCTTGGCGGAGTGCTTCCACCTTGGCTCGATAGTCCTCCTGTTGCTTCGTAGGTTCGCTTGAAACAACAGAAGGGGCCTCTGTAGAGCCGTCGTAGACATCCTCTGCCAAAGTCTCTGTGGGTGTCGATCTCAAGACCACTGGGTCGATGGACGGTCGAGACGTGTCGCGTTTGATCACACCAGAATCGTGATCAAGAGTCGCAGCTAGATCCTCGTCGGGGACTCGGGCAAAAGTCTCATCGTGCGCCAAATCCACAATCCGTCGACGAGGTGCCCTCTTCCGCCGAGAAGTGTTTGTCAAGACCTCCGCTGGTTCGGACGAGTTGGGCTGAGCAGACTTGGGCTGTTGCAAAATCACGGGTTGATCGGCGATTCGAATAGACGGCTGAACAATCTGCCTCTCGACTTCGGGAACACGGTCGACCAGCTGTTTGCGCTCGGAGTAACCTGGCCCGGAATCGTCAACGACAATATCGTCCACGTACCCTGGAGTGCTTCTAAACAAATTGAAGGCAGTTACTCGATAGTCTGAATGGGTCTTCGTGAACGGGTTTCGCTTGACCCAAACTCGCTTGAGATTCGGAATGCCCGTAAGCCTCGCTATTTCCATAGGGTCAGCGAGCCTATTCTCCTGAATGTTGAGTTGCTCTAGAGAAAGCAACCGTTCCACGCCAGCTAACGAGTGGAGGCGGTTGCCTCTCAGGTTGACCGTCAAAACTGCAGGGAGCGGCGACCTTGATAGCGATTGCAATGAGCCGATCATGCAATTCGACAGGTCAAGAGACACCAGCCTTGTCAGCGATGCTAGGCTATCGGGGATCTCGTTGAAGAGGTTCGAAGAGAGATTCAGAGACCTCAGAGTGCTCGCTATCGGAGCCAAGCTCTTTGCGGAGACGGTAGTCATGGAGTTGTCAGCTAGAGAGAGATACTTCAGCCTCTGCCATTTCGAGGAAGGTAAGATATTCAGGCTCAGAATATTGGAGCTGCTTTCGCTACGATGTGCCTGAATTGAGTATTCGCTGGAATAGGAACTGCCAGACCCTGTTCGTTTCACGGTAGTCGAGTAGGTGCGAATATGCCTGTAAGAACTGGTAGGCCGAGAAGGGCCGGGTCTCTTCGGAGACACACTTCCCGAGAGTGGCCTTGCTTTGTTTCCTGGTTCGACAGGGTCTTCATTCTCTAGACTACCTGGGATGGGAGACCCTGGGTCCGAATGGGACTGAGCATATTCCGCTCGGGGTGTAGATGGCACAGTCCAGGAGGCACTCATTGTGGGAGATCCCCGGCCTCCCTTGGTTGACCGCCTGCGACGCTTCTCCGCATCATCCAGGACTATATTGGTGAGCAGCTCGGTGGGGTCAGAGACATTCGCTCTCTTGACAGTAAGGAGAGTCAATTGTTCGGCTAGTCGATCCCAACCATAGAACTGGCGGAAGTCAAGGTCCACTATGTCCAGCTGTTGCAGGTTCTTGAAGGCAAATAATGGAACAGCGGTGTCGAAGGGAAATTCCTCATAGCCCTTGATCAGCCGAGCGCGGTGGTCAGTGGTGAGGCGTAAAGAAGGAAGCTTTGTAAAGGCAGAATAGAGATAGGTCAAGTCGGCTTGCGCGAGGATTTTGGCCTTCTCGCTCTTAGAGTTATTCCCTCCAAGGCCGATGGTTGACCAAAAGGAGCTCATTCCCGACATAACGCTCCGCATACTTGAGACGGAATGTATTGAGTCCTTATCACTGCGACCTTTGACAGGTTTGTGAGCCTGCAAGAAGGAGACATAGTTGGAGGGAGTAGGTTCGGTACTGAGACTCTCCAGGCGAATGTTCATCGGCCCGACTATGATGTCCAGCTCCTCCATGCGCGACAGAAGGTAGAAGAGGTGGTGAGGAGTCAGGGTCAGGAGGGCCGCCTTCGCAGCATGAGACCTGAAGCTCAAACCTGCAAGGGAAAGAGCTGCCGCTAAGGTGCTTGCCGAGTTGGTTGTGTTGGAAGCGGTGATGCCCGAGGTCACAGTGGTGTTGTTTGTCGATACAGTAATTACGGAGGACTGTCGTCTATGGACGGACATTTGCAGGCTGTTGGCGAGGGCCTTTTCATGCTGGCGAATGAATTGCGCCAATGACTAGTAGAAGCCATGGTCGATCAGTCAATGCTCTTGAAAGCTGGGGAATATGGGACCTATGCAAGGTGCCTGCGACCGTGCACATTCTCGTCCCAACCATAACCTAGCATGCACTCACCCGGATGAAATGGTGCCCATCCTCTGTTTGCAGGCGGTCCATATCCTTCTCTCCCGAACTCCAAGGTTCGAAGGTTCTCTCGATATTGGAAATGGTTCTCAAGGTAAGGAACGTAAAGGGTCAGTGTGCGCGATCAGAACTGCTTGGAAGGTCAGCTGGATATCCATTTCATGCTTGCTTTCTCAGAAAGTTAGAACGTACGAGAGTTCTGCAAGGAACTCATGGTGGCATGTGGCAGATAAAAGGGCCGGGTTCAATGCCTTGCCAACGTGACCGCAGTCTGGGTGGGAAGGTGCAGATGTGCGTGCCTGTGTCTCTCTCTCGTGATGCTCCAAGTGAGACAGTCTTCTATTTCACCCCGAGATTGAGGCAGAACGCTGTGTGTATGAAGGTGAATTGGGAGGTTCAACCACCTGCCGTGTACTGTTGTGTAAGCGCAAACGGTTGCGTGACAGGTGCAGGCGGGTAATTGAGGGCCTCGAAGGGTCAGCGTGAGGTGAGCCGTGGGGTTCTGATGAGGCTGAGAGTCGACGTGAGGGTGTGCGTGCGGAAACGAGAATAGCAGCTAGCAACGACGAAACTTGAAGGCAGCCAACACCCTACGGAGATTATGGAGAGACCTGAAGTAATGAGTAATGGTGAAGGCTCCGTGGGAGGTATCTCCAGGTGGTTAGTCCGTAAAGTGCTCGTGGTGGGTAGGAGTTGGAGTGGGATGGGATGGATGGAGCGTGCAGAGTTTTGCTATCAAAAGAGCAATAAAGTTAGATTGCTTTGGCTTAAGTGGAGGGAATGGCGTGGCCAGTGGTGGGCATCCTCTTCTCCAGCGACACGGGCTGCTCTGACTAGAACAGATCAGATGGCGGGCCCTTAACTAGCGGCTGACCAGGGCAGGCAAGAGTTGTCGCCATCACTCGCATGTTATCGCTCCCCCCATCTGAACCCTAACCCACGGTCCTCACTCCAGGTGACCGATTCTCAAACGCGAGCTGTGCGTTGCGAACTGTGGTACTTGCTCGGAGGCCCGAAGGTGTCTTCCCTCACTCCCTGCGTCATCAGCATAGTGGGAATGGCGCTCTAGGGGTTACAGGGTTACAGGGTCTCCGCAAGTGCTAAGATCGACGTTGATATTCCTGCGTCCTTCTACGCGTGGGAACTCGTCATTCCTCTAGGGTTAATCTCGACGTCCATCCATACCCACAACCTGCTGCTCTTTGGGACCGTGCTGACAGGTCTTGTATCACGAGAACAACTAGAGTGGCAGTGGCAAGGGCACCTTTCCTCCCTCCGCCCGAAAATCCCGAAGTTTCACACCCTCTCGAGCTCTCCTCGTCACTGGCCTTGTAATCCGTATATCCATTCTCAGCTCGCAAGCCATCCTATGCGCTCTACAGGGACACCTATCAGATGTCGTAAACCGATCCGTCGATGACCGGCCGGCTGGCTCGGGCCTCGCTTGCTTCTCAGATGCTTCGTTGCTGAGCATGCGGTCAACCTTGCTGCCGTGTTGGTGGGCGGTACTCGGGGCGATCCATGGGGCTCTAGACATACGAAGTATCCTTTTGACGGTTATCATCCGTCGATACATGCAGCCAACAAATTCCCTTGCATGCCTTAGAAGCAACCTATTCACGCCGGCTCAGAAGGAGCAGGTCCAATCGGTGGCCCTATGGGCTCACTGAGCGTGAATCGCATGTACAGTACAGGCTACCACCATTCGGTGCCTCAACGCGTCTCGACTCCAATGCGCTCTTGGTAAAGGAGTAGCCTGATCAGGCTCTTCTTTTTACCTCTGCATCGAGTACATTTCACCTCCTGCACGCCGAGCGGCTATGCAAGCCACAAAGCTGTGGCAATTGAGTCTTCATAAATTGAATGGCCATGTAGTCCTGCTGCAGTGCGTGAATGCCTCTGTCTGTGCGCATTCGATGACAGGCCAGGCTTTTGACCGCTCTTCCACAGTGACAGCGGCACGCCGTGGCATGTCGCAGTCTGGGCCCAGTTGACACAATGCTTGCAGGAGATGTGCGCCGTGTGACACAGGAGGCTGCAGGAGCGGGAGTGGGGAATCCATCTCACTGACCACAAGTTCATTGTCGACACGATCTGAGGGTGGAAGAGGCCCGCTAAGCAAGAATGCTCCGTGCTGCAGTAGAGCGCACATTGGTCAAGGTCAGCCACCTTAGCGCGTCAATCAACTGCAGCTTCGGAGGACCTCATGACCACACCGATGCGTTAGGAAGTGGCATGGAATGGCAGGATCATTGAGCCAATACATTATTGTGCTGATGGATTGTTGTGTCTCGTGCAAGATTTAGGGTCGGTGTTGAAGGGTCAGTGGCCGGCATGCATACCATGAATTTTGTTTCCTGAATGTCTTGAGACGCGAAAGTACGCCAGATACAGCAGATACAGTTCTGATCCCGCTAGAATTGCTTTTGAGGACATATACTTCTGCACAAAGATGCCTACAATGTTCGATTCGCTCTCTTAACTGCCCAAGCAGTTAGCGAGGGGCTGGACGGGCACCCCGCCACCTAGATGCCAAGCGTGGGGGGAGCCTGATACAACCACCATCACACCCAGACAGTCGAAACAGCTGTTCAGGTGTGACGAATTTGAGGCGCCAGATGAGGAGCGGTGCCTATTGGACATCAAGATTAGTCTAAGATGCACATTGACGTGCCTCGCCAGAGCGGATTTCTTCTGCCGAGCAACGGTGATTTGCCAAATACTACTCGTGATGTCTTGCTTCGAAGAATGTATCCAGAAATCTAAGGGTTTGCGTCCCGAATCTACTTCATGCCACCTCACAGTCTGCAGGATCATTTCCTGCGCAGCGATGCACAACCGAACGAAGGTGTCCACCGACTAGTCCGCCGGCATTTCTACTAAGTAGGAGCGGGTGGTGATCTGAAGCGAGAAGCCAATTGTTTGAGGCCTCAATGCTAGAGCACCACCCTAAGGAGTAGTAGCACCAAAAAAGGTTTTCACATGCTTCACTTTTTACTCCTATGAGTATGTTCAGAGACTATCATCGTTCTCGCTAAAAGCTTACTTTCCACTTCTAACACTACAAGAGCTCTCGATAGCCGAGCTCCGGCCCACGAAGCAAAAGACAGCATGTCTTTCCCTTCTCGACTCTCGTACAACAACCAGGCGCACAAGACGAGAGCGCTTGGTTTCACAAAGGACTGCTTCCAGAGACCAATAAGAACGTGAAGCATCGCCTCGAGCTTGCCCGTCTGGCCCCAAACCAAACATGCCAGGCAATGACAAAGCTTGGACAGTCGCAGCAGTCACAGGTCCGCCGATATTGCTAGGCAAGACGCCAGTCGGAAAGCGTCTCTTAGCTGCAGAAGGCCTTGTCGGTGGTGGATTTAGTAGGTTGCACGCCGCCAACAACGACTTGCCTCTCTGCATGTCCTCAAGCTCCTTGAAGCGATCAGTCGCCTCCTGTTCATGCTGTAACCCCACAAATGCCAATAGCTACCGCTTAGAATCTCACCGAGATGAAATATTTGTTCGCGAATCATCATGGCCATTCGCCGCATGATTTCCTTCACACCTCGCTGATCGTTGATATTTTGTGACTATCGAATATTGTTCTTCTCTTAGATGATTCGTCCCATTCATCGAGTGAACTCTGACCAACGCCGTACGTCGTTGCTCTAGCGCTCCTGAAATGCGGCGGTGAAAGAAACTGGGAGCGAAACTGTATTAAGTTGTACCAGGCGCATAACGCGGAAGACCCGCCTGGCTTCTACCTTGCCCCTCCAGCTCGCCGATAGAGGGGTACGAGGGACGACTAATTCCCGATATTTATCCTTTCGGGAACAGCCATCGAGCCTGCGCCATTATCGTTCATATGATACCAACTGTGATCCAAAATGACCGATTGCTTCCTACTTGAAGGTTGGTAGCCCTCGGCCTTGTATTTCCGGTTGCTCTGTTACTACCTTAGACATTGCTTGCCCCGAGGCCCTGATCACTGGGAGGACGGCCGGGCGGCCTGAAAGGTTGTTGGCACGTGTGCGACATCTCTAAAGGGCGGAGTACAGGGAACAAATTTATACCAGACGCTCCGATACTTTGGGCAGTCTTGGACGGCTGTATCAGATACTCGGACAGTGGTGCCAGCGGAACTTGTGGCTTGTAAAGGCATTCATTTGGAGCCACAGGTTTCCCGGGGAAGTGGCGCAGTGCCAAGCATTCCGAGCCTCCACACCAAACAGAAGGACAGCTAAACATCGTGACATCGTCATACGTACAAACCTCTTCCATTTTTTGCCGCTTTATCAATATTATTGTCCCATTCCAATGATTCCAAACCTTCGCGATAGCATGACGTTCCCATAGAGCTCTCTTCAGGACGATGATAAAATTATGGCCACTAACGGAAGCAAGGCCGATGTCCCGGCCACGACCTCATCTACTGGCACTTATGACCCGCATGACCTGCCGGACTATGAGACGGATTTTATTCGTCGCTCGGACCTCGAGAGCTTTGCAGAAGCCCTGACTGCTCCGACTACTGAGCCTGTAACAGCTCTGAACGACTGGGGGCCTGTCCGCCAACGAGTCAAACGGTCTCGAGTTAAACGGAAAACAACGAGGCGGTCTAAAGATGAGACCCGAGAAGGCTTCGTCTACACACTTCTGTACTATCCTTTGCTGTTCGGAGTCTGCGGCTGGATTGTTTTCCTTTTCATTGTCTACAATTTGACTCGTTTCTACATCTATGCCTATGAGCATCTGTTTTCATGGAAGGGACAACGAGAGACGCTGCGTCGGCAACTTCAACAAGCGCGGAGTTACGAAGAGTGGCAGGCGGCTGCTCACCGCCTCGACGAATACCTTGGAAACGAAGAGTGGAAGAAGTCCGACCCTTATTCGTACTACAACCACCAGACTGTGAAGAAGGTGACACTGCAACTAGCCGATCTGCATCGCAAAGCTGTGGCCGAATCGCAGAATGCTATGAACAACGTCGGCGGTCGCTCTGCGCTGGATGAACTGAAGGCATTGCTCGAGAGCTGTGTCAAGAATAATTTTGTCGGCGTGGAAAACCCCCGTCTTTACAGCGAAACGTACATTGGCACCAAAGAGTTGATTCAAACATTCATTGATCAGGTGGACCAAAGCTTGCAATTCGTTCTCGATTGCGAAAGCATCAACGATAAAGAGAAGGTATCCTTTTTCAGGCATCTGGAATTAAACTATGGACGGACAGCCTTGTGTCTATCTGGGGGAGCGACCTTCGCATATTACCATTTCGGAGTCATCAAAGCGTTACTGGATGCAGGGGAACTCCCGGAGATCATCACGGGCACTTCTGGAGGTGCTCTGGTGGCAGCACTGGCAGCGACAAGGACGGACGAGGAGCTGAAGAAATTGTTGGTCCCGGCACTTGCACACCGGATAAGAGCATGCCATGAAGGGTTCACGACCTGGGCTCGTAGATGGTGGCGGACTGGCGCAAGATTCGACTCTCTTGACTGGGCACTGCAGTGCAGCTGGTTTTGTCACGGCTCATTGACTTTCCGCGAAGCTTATGAGAGGACTGGCCGTATCTTGAACGTCTCCTGTGTCCCGTCCGATCCTCATTCCCCCACAATCCTTAACAATCATATCACGAGTCCGGATTGTGTTATCTGGACGGCGGTCCTCGCATCTGCTGCTGTGCCTGGCATCCTCAACCCAATTGTGCTTATGCGAAAGACGAAGGACGGTACGCTTGTTCCTTATTCTTTCGGCAACAAATGGAAAGACGGAAGCTTGCGAACCGACATACCGCTCAAAGCACTCAACATCCACTTCAACGTCAATTTCTCCATCGTTTCGCAAGTCAATCCGCATATCAACCTGTTCTTCTTCTCTCCCCGAGGGTCCCCAGGTCGGCCAGTGACACATCGCAAAGGCCGTGGCTGGCGAGGCGGTTTCCTTGGCTCAACCATCGAAACTTCAGTCAAACTCGACCTGCAGAAATATCTCAAGATCCTGCGTCACCTGGAATTATTGCCGCGGCCTATGGGTCAGGACTGGAGCGAGATATGGTTGCAGCGATTCTCTGGCACAGTGACCATTTGGCCCAAAAGCGTCCTGAGCGACTTCTGGAATATCCTCAGTGATCCAAGTCCGCAGCGACTGGACAGGATGTTGATGGTTGGTCAGCGTAGTTGTTGGCCTCAGCTGCGCTTTATCTCCAACCGGATGAAGGTGGAAAGAGTCATCTTGAAGGGACTCCGGAAAGGAGGACCAATAGACGATGGCCAGCATGTGCCAGACCCCGTCCACGAGCAACAGGCTCAAGAGGCTCTTCTTCGAGCAAGAAGACGACCCGGCACGGACCAGGAAGTCTCCTCCACGGCCGACAACCATCTCAGTGCCCCCCGTTCGCCTCCACGCAGGCAGAGCAGCATTCTTGAAGAGCTTACTAGACAGGCTTCGGTCCTGTGGCACGACCATGAAGTGACGGAAGGAGAGGATGATCCGGTCACGACAGATGAAGGCGAGGCTGAAGGTGACGAAGACATGACCGTACAGTCACCGCTGGCGATGGATGACGAGGAACTCGACTGATAGATTGTAACATTAGAAAGGACTTCAGCATGAAACACGAGCGAGCACAAGCGAGCACAATCCATAATTTGTTGACGCTGCCAGTCGACGTGGAAGGGGCTGTCACGTGACAATCAAAAGTACATGGCCTGGAGTGGCGCCAACGCAACCGACGGGGAGGATCTGGCAGGGCAGAGCCGAGATCTGACGTCGATCGGGCGCGTCGTGTTCTTGAGGAATAAAAAGTCCTACAAGACTTCGCAGGCTGAATCCGAGGTGATTGGGGCCTGAGCGCCCGTTAAAAGTCGATAGGCACTGTCGCATAGTGGTCTGGTACCAGCTCCACACATATTGAAAGCGCAACGCCGTCGATGGCGTGGTTGATGCAGTATAGCAAGAATTAATGCTTTCAAAGCGCAGCTCGCGACGAGATCTCCTGCCTGTTGTTGTCTGTTGCATCCGCGGGTTTCATTGGCTGTCGCTTTTAAAGGTGGGGTCTCTGGCGTGTCTTGGCGTAACGAGTGGCTCCCAGACGCTGCGCTTCCCCCCAAATCTTGAACACGCCTGCGCCTTCACCCATCACTTGAGAATCGCCTCAGTTTCCACTGAATGTCCAGCTTCCGACGTCTGTGGGAGTCATCATCTAGTGTTCCAATCCATCAACATATGCATTCGCAATCACCGGCGTTGCGACACTAGGACGTGGACTGCTCTCCACCCGCTCCCCGAGTCAACACCAGTCAATCGGCGGCACCACCGCTGACGGGCTGCCCTGCGAGCACTGATCGGGGTAATTGACCATCCGTCATTGTCTATCATCAATCCGAGTCGCATAACTCGTACCCAACTTCATTCATCAAGTTCCGTCCGATGCATCACTCCCGCGCTGGTTGTTGAGCGAACACTCCTGAGCAACGCGGCCCACGTCCGAATCTCCTCTAGCACTCTCATTGTAATCGCCGATCATGCCTCCCAACAAAGGCTCCAAGAGAACCCTAGAGGAGATTGCCAATGCCGACGACCCAGAGGACGAAGATTACAATGATCGTGCTCCAGGTGCGTCGAGAACCAAGCCTTCCAGGTCGCGGCGCCTCCACGGCGGTCCGCCTCGCAAGAAGCAAAGAAAAGCATATGGAGGCTCCGACATCGACAGTGACTCGGAAGTTGTTGAGTCGGACGATGAAGCTTCATTCGACGAGGATGAAGAGGACGCGCCCGTAGAGACAAATCCAACAACTGGTCGACCTGTCCGCAGCGCGGCCAAAAAGGCTCATACTTACGAGGAAAGCTCGGAGGAAGACGAAGATGAAGACGAACTTGCCGCTACATCGGAAGAAGAGGAGAAGCCCCGACGGCGCCCGGGGAAAGGAACCCCCAAAAAACAGAAGAGTCTTATTGTCACTCTCCATGTGACACCTCGTCCAACTCGAAGTGCCACGGACAGAACTGGGGCTTACGGCATCAAACAGCCTGCCGGCCCCTCATCACATCAATTAGGAGCTCGGAGAAGTAGTCGGCTCTCACATGACCCCGAAGAGCATTTGGTGAAATTGACTGATTCAGGGCATCACGCCGAAGTCGTCCGAGAAGGCTCACGGGACCCTGAAGGAATTCCACCGAGAGCCATGAAGGGCGGAAAGGGCCTCAAGTACCCGTCAAAGAGTACGATTGACGAAGAAACACAATCTCAACCACAGGAAGAGGAAGTTGAAGAGGAGCTGGAAATCAAAGCTTCACAACATGAGCTTCTCGAAAGTGACCCTCTACAGCCAGAAGAACCTACAGAAGAACACGCTGAACCATTACCACATCTCTTCTCAGACATCATGGAGGCAGCAGCAACTGCGCCGGACAATGAAAGTGATGGAGAATTCAATCCTGGGCCCGCTGGCACACAAGATGACCCGGGTGTCGAAGAAGTCGCAGAGCACGAGGATGAAGATGAGGATGAAGTGAGGCCAGCCCGAGGCAGATTGACTCGTGGGCTGTCAAAGAGACAGGCCGACACACCCGAAGCTGAGCCTCAGTCAAAGCGCCTACACAACCTCAGGACTCGAAACCAGGCAGGAGCTTCGGGCAGTCGTCGTCGCAAAGCTCCTGATGAAAGCAGTGACTTCAACCCTGATGATCAGGAGGCTGCCCATGACGACATGTCGAGCTCCAGCGAGTCCAATGCGTCACCGCGCAAGAAGACCGACGAGGATGACGACTACGAAGGTGAGAGCCAGGGCAGAAGATCGAGAAGACTACGCAGTCAGGCTGCTTCCCGCCAGAGTCCAGCCGAGGGGAGCGAGGACGAACTCGCCGCCGAGGTCGAAGAGTTGAAGCAAGACAGCAGGAAACCCCGGCGTCAGAAAGAGGCAGAGATAACTTACGAGCCCCGTGGGCGACGGAAAGGTCCGAAGCCCAACTACAATTTGTTGCGAAACCTTCAACCCCTGGAAGAGGAGGATGAGCCAGCTCCGTCTCCTTCGGCACGAGCTCGAAAGACGGGCGGTGGTGGCGGAGGCTGGAACCGCCCTCTGCTAAACACGTATGGCCCGTTCGGCGGCGGCGGCGGTCTACCACCAATTTTGGGAGGAGCTCCGCCGAGAGCGCAAGGTGGTGTTGACTCGGACAGCAGCGACGATGAAGCCATGGCGCGGCCGCGGCCCGTTGGGGGGACAGTTGGCATGACTCCAACCACTACTGGGGCCTTCAACCTCTTCCCACAAACCCTCAATGCGGATCCTGCTCAAAATACGGCTGGCACACCAGCGAATCTGGGCAAGATCAAGGATAAGCAGGCGCTGGCCGACGCCGATCCCCTGGGAGTCGACCAGAACGTCAGTTTCGACGGCGTAGGCGGTTTGCAAGGACACATTGATCAGTTAAAGTGAGTACTACCGAACCTGATACGGCCCAAACTGCTAACCAATGTGCAGAGAAATGGTTGCGCTGCCTCTGCTTTATCCAGAAATCTTCATGCGGTTCAAGATCACCCCGCCTCGTGGCGTACTGTTTCATGGTCCTCCCGGTACTGGCAAAACCCTGCTCGCACGAGCTCTTGCCACGAGTGTCAGTTCACAAGGCAAGAAAGTCACTTTCTACATGCGTAAAGGTGCAGATGCTTTGAGCAAATGGGTCGGTGAAGCGGAAAGACAGTTACGGTTGCTCTTCGAAGAAGCTCGAAAAAACCAGCCAAGCATCATCTTCTTCGATGAAATTGATGGCCTCGCTCCGGTTCGCTCTAGCAAGCAAGAACAGATCCATGCCTCCATCGTTTCGACTCTTTTGGCTTTGATGGACGGCATGGACGGGAGAGGCCAGGTGATCGTCATCGGGGCCACCAATCGTCCTGACTCCATCGATCCTGCGCTCAGGAGACCTGGCAGATTTGACCGTGAATTCTACTTTCCTCTGCCCGATACCGAGGCAAGAAAAGCTATCATCGACATCCATACGAGAGGCTGGGAACCTCCGCTGTCCGAAGATACGAAGATGGACTTGGCTGAGCAGACCAAGGGATACGGTGGCGCGGACCTGCGTGCTCTTTGTACAGAAGCTGCGCTCAACGCTGTGCAGCGTCGCTATCCTCAGATCTACAGCTCCGACCAGAAGCTTGCGATCGACCCGAGAACGATCGAAGTGTCGCCCAAGGATTTCATGATCTCCATCAAGAAAATGACACCGTCCTCGGAGCGATCTGCGACCTCGGGTGCCGCTCCGCTTCCACCTAGCGTAGCCCCATTGCTGCAAAGTCAGCTCGATGAAATCCAGCGTGTGCTGGCTGAGGTCTTGCCGCAGAAGAAAAAACTCACAGCGTTAGAAGAGGCTCAGTTCGAGGACGTTGTCGACGGTGGTAGTTTTGGCAGGGAGAAAATGCAGCAAGCGTTTGAGACATCGAGGGTGTTCCGCCCTCGGCTTCTCATTCATGGGAAGATTGGTATGGGTCAACAATATGTGGCTTCTGCTCTGCTCAACCATTTCGAAGGTCTACATGTGCAAGCCCTGGATATCCCAACACTGTTCGGTGACACAGCAAGCTCACCCGAGGCAACTGTCATCAGACTGTTCTCTGAGGTCAAGATGCACAAACCGAGTGTCATCTATATCCCCAACGTGCAGGAATGGTACAGTACGGTTGGCCCAGCGGTAATCTCCACGTTTGTTGGCCTTCTGAGATCCATCAAGCCCACGGATCCTGTCCTGCTGCTCGGTTTTGCCGAAGGCGACTACGATGACATGGACGAGAGTATGCGAAGAGAGTTCTTTGGGTACTCAAAGAAGAACCAATTCCCGTTGAGAGAACCTGGTCATGCGGAACGGGCTGAATTCTTTGTCCACGTCAAGAATTACATCAGCACTGCGCCTGATGACTTCCCAGACCCCCAAAACAGGAAGAAACGCGAATTCGAGAAGCTTGACGTGGCGCCTCCCGAACCCGAGAAGCCTAAGACGCCTCCCTCGAAGGAGGAGCTCAAGGCACAGAAGAGACGAGATCGCCAGACACTCAACTTGCTCAAGATACGCCTGCAACCGATTATGGATCAGATCAGGACCAAGTACAAGACGTTCCGCACCGGCGTCATCGACGAGAGCCAATTCCGATATCTCTACGACGAAGCCGACCCTGGCACGGTGAGCTCGGATTTGAACACAGACGTTCTAGCTCGAGCAACTTACAGACCGTTCGAGATTGGGAAGGACGCTCATGGAGTGCCTGGACTTGTTGACCAAGGCAATGGAAACTTCTACTACAACCTCGATTCGGTCACGATTGAGAAGCGCTTGAGTAACGGATATTACAAGCGGCCAAAGGACTTCCTGGCCGACATCAAGCGGCTGGCCAAAGATGCGAAAACCATCGGTGATGAACCACGCTTGCTCAAAGCAAATGAGCTTTTGGCGAATGTCGAAGTCGATATTGCGTCTATCGAGATGGAACCTGGGCTGGCATCTGAATGTGAACGGGTTTATCAGCGGGAGTTGGAAAGAGAGAAAGAGGCTCTAGAGAAAGCGAGGCAAGATCAAATGCCGCCACCTCAGGTCACCTCGAACATCCCACCCGATTCAGGACCTACCACCACGACTGACAGTGGTCCTATCCTTCTTGGAGTCCCCATGCAAAGAAAAGGAGATATTGCCCAGCAATTGGCTCCCAAGGCTGCTCAGGCAACTTCGTCCGAGACCGTCATGACGAACGGGGTCCACCCAAGTCATGATGATACACAGCGCCTGACCAATGGTTCTGAGAGCAACGGACATGAAGCTGATGCCGAAGGCGATACGCGCATGGAAGGTACGGACTCGCATCCCGCATCCGGCGACAAGAGCAATGAAACACAACAGACCCCCACGACCAGCTCGTTTGGTGCTCGCAATTCCGCTCAGACCCGACCTTGGCACGACTACACTGCGCCTTCACAACACCTCCTGAAGCAACAGGGAATCTCACAACCACCTTCGCAAACTGCAGCGTTCACTCCCATGCCACATGGTAGCCTGCCGGGTCAATTCCTCAACGATGCTAGTACCACCGAGTCGCCGAACGAGACCAACAAGAAGACATCGCCGTCACAGAATACCCAACAGGAGGCCCAGCAAGACTCGGGCCCAGATCTTTATCCCTTTGACGAAAGGCGGTCCGCAGGAGGAAGTCAAATCCCTTCCACTCAAGGTATGGGCATTTCCGCGTTTGGTTCCACCGACACCCCAAGTCCCCCATCTCAAGCATGGTCGTCTCATAAAATGTCGGACCTTTTCAAGCTGATCCCCGAGACAGGGCAAAACTCTCAACCCCAACCTGCAGCAAGTGACCGCCCATCCTCATCTCAAGGCCAAGTCCTCGACTTCAACTCCCAGCATTCGACAGCCATGGCTCCCCCAATCGACACGAGATCTCACCGGCCGTCCAACGCAAGCCGCATCGACGACCTCCTCAACCCATCGGCCTCCCCGCAACAGCCGCCGGCCGCGGCTCGCCCCAACCTCATCCAAGTAGAACAACAGGCTCTCTCAAACTTGCATAAAGAAATCACAGACAAGACTAGTGGTCTATCTGTGGAACAGCTCGAGCAAGTCAACAGTGTGTTGATGGACACGCTCTGGAGAACAAGGAGTGAGTGGGATAGGCACAAGGTCATGGAGAGCATTGCAGAGGCATTTTACGATGTCTTGAGAGACATGGAGGGCGTGGGGCAGGATCTTGGGGAGATGAGCTGGGGGAGGAAGGGATAGACAGGGGAATCGAGGATCCTTCTCAAGAAAATGGAGCCGACAACACTTGCCGAGCGTGAACTTGTGTGTTTGGGTATAGAAGCATGAACGGAGACGCCGAAACTGAAACGACATTAGGGAGAAACATGATGGCAAGAAGCTGGTCCTCGAGCAGCATTTGCAGTTGTCTCGCAATGACACAGCGAAGAGAAGGGCAACTCAGTCGCACGGGGAAAAGCGCCAGGAGAAGAGAGCTCAGTACGTGGATTGGCTTGAATATCATCATCTTCTTGGGGCTAGGGTGCTGTCATGTAGCAACAGATATTCAGGGACGAAAGGAAGACCAAAATGTAGAAAAATGTGGAGTCGTCAGTGCACGAAGCATTCATTCTTTCTCAATTGCACGCTTTACTCTGCTCGATTCTTTTATCACGCTGGGAAGGTGGCCTTCTCCAGATCTCTATTCTTGGAGTTCTATCTATTGATTCTAGGCACATGCTCGGGCGCAGGGCACAAGCCTTCATGCCATGCGTGTCATAGTGGTTGTACATGTACATTAATGGCCCTGGGGATTTCCCCTCAGGGCACTCATTGTCTTTCTGCCTTTCTCCTTTTCGTTCTGCTCTGATAACCGGTATCTGACACGGAAGTCTAGTCGTAGTCACTTCGTCTTCTCCTTGCGCTTGTCGTCGGTCTTGCTCCGTTCCCGCGCGGGCAAAGCATATAACCCGCCGCCTACGAACACGACGGCCGCGCCGAGCAACACACCGGGCGGCAACTCGTTCCCGAACAACCAGATGCTCAGCACCAGGCTGATGAGCTTGCGGATGTTCAGCACGATGCTCACCGTCAGGGAGGACGACTGGGTAGACAGGCGATTTACGCCGATGATGCAGAGCAGTTGCGTCGCCGCGTTGGCTGCGAGGAGCAGCACGGGGCGGGGGAGCAGGATGGCTGATGAAAGACGGTCGAGAAAGACCGAGGGTGCTGCATAATAGAAGAATGCAGATGACGGGGCTGATTCGTTGACGGGGAAGCTCGACCACGCCGGCACCGGAACGGCCATCAAGTCGAGAAACTCAGACATCAGAGGCCGCATCTGGCCGAGGAACCAAGGCAATGACATGGCGTGGCTGTAGAAGAGCGTCTCGGCCGTGATGGCCCCGGACCGGCCGTGCGCTGCGTACATGTCATCGGCGTAGAGGCCCATGCAGGCCGAGAGGACGAGGGCGGACGCGAGCAGCGCGAAGCCTGGCGCCTGGGACCATGCTCCTTCTTCCCCTCCTCCTCCTCCGCCAGCTCCGGTCGACGTGCGTGCGCCTATTTCCATGTCCTTGTCATCGTGTACAACTGCGGCTTGGGTGGCGGTCTGCATCTGCATTTGCTTCGCCGCCGCGTCGCTGAACGCCGCAACCACCACGCCCGTGAACAGCAAGAGCACGGCCACGACCTTCTGCGCCGGGTACCTCTTCCGTTTGACAAACCTGCCGGCCAGCATGGTCGTCACGGGCCCGGCGCTCCGCAGTATGATATGAAGGGGGATCCCGATCTTGTACCGGAAAGCCGTGTTGTTCAAGATGTTGATGCTGAGGAAGTAGGCCGTGTAGATGACCCATTTCCGGATCGGGATGTTGCGTTCCTTGAGGTAGAGGTTGCGGATGCCGCGTGAGGGGGAGAAGTGCCGTGGCAGGGTGAACAAGGAGACGAGCAGGAATTGGAACGCCGTCAAGAGGCTGCCGGAGGAAGGGGACGTAGAGATCAGTGACTCGAGGGTGTAGACGTTGGAGCAGCAGCCGCCGAAGATCAGGACCAGCGTAGGGGCCCAGATCTGGAGGATCGAGAGGGTCGTCGAGGAGGGCGCGGCAGTCGTCTCGGGGGAGGGCGTCGACTTCGACTTTGACCGCGAGACTGTGCCGTTGGATTTGAAGTCGCCGTTGGCGGTGGGGTGAGGTTCATGGGTGGATGGCTCGTGTCGCCTCCGCGGCGCAGAGTCCAACGTTGCAGTCATCTTGGAGTGAGCGAGGAAACGGGAGGCGGTCGCGATGAGAGGAGGGAAGAGAAGTTAGCGTCACCGGCAATTTTGGTGCTGCATTTTTAGGGCAACCCGGGTCCAATCTTCTTTGCGACTGGATCTGTGGGTGCGAGAAGGTGGTGCTGGCTGGCAAGATACCAGGGTTGTGTTACACTGCAAAGGGTCGATTTTGAGGGACGAGAGTGCGACGAGGCTGAAGGGGAGATGCGAGGCTGAGATCCTGAAGCATTGAGCCGAAGTTCCACCGGGGCAAGGCCCACCGCCGCAAGACGTGCAAGAGGAGCTTCAGTAATTCAATATTGTTCGCCCGCACCTAGCAAACACTATGGTGCCACGGCTTTCTCCAGTCTCTTCGGTCACTCACACGTTGGGCCTACGGCGACATACTTTGGCTTTCAATCTCAAGTGACTAAGTCGGCTTCGGCTCAGCCTCGTCGTGAGCCTCTCAGCCTGCTCACCTGCCTTTCACTGACCATGTCACTCTGGCTCAACTTCGGCTCAGCCTGACCGTGAGGTGAGTAGGTGCTCAGATTTCTCAACTTCAACTTTAGCTCTGTTCCTCGACTACTGGTAGGACGCCTTCACAATCTTACCACCCTACTATAGGCTAATCCCCAAATTCTCTATCTCCATGCTACTGTATCTTCTCAGAAAAGTACCCGATGGCGAGGTGGGCTCAGTCGAGATCGAAGGACTTCATTGGAAACTAGCCGCCCAAGACTTAGATGCGTCTGATACTGACGATATATTAACACCCTTCACTTGTGTATCTTACACATGGGGTGCGGGAAGAGAACGCAGTCCTTTTCACCCCGAGTACGATATTTCCGACCGGACAATCCCGGCGTTGAAAGCAGTGGGAAGACACCGCCCATCCTGTGCAGGGATTTGGATTGATGCATTCTGTGTGCCTGTCGACATGCCGGAGAGGAGGGCTCACACCTTGGAGAGCATGGGCTACATCTACGCCCGGGCCGAGGAAGTCATTGTCGTCCTGTCGAGCGCCGCCCGCCCGGTGCTCGAACAGATGAGCACCTCGGACCGCGTGGACCGCGTCCATCTCGATATCCTAGAGCAGGAGGAATGGGTTTCCAGAGCGTGGACGTACCAGGAGGCCGTGAACAGCCGGACTCTTTATATCACGTGCGAAGACTCCCACGGCGCGCTCGTCCAGGGCAGTCATTTCCTGAACTGCCTGGGCTACACGCTCTCCCGGCTCGACGGTGGCGTGGGCCTCGCAAGTGACAAGAGGCAGCGATACCCGCGCCTCGACGCCTTCGAGGACCTGATTGCCGACTACATGATCGCCGGGTATCAGGAACGGTCTGCCCTGCAGGTGATGTCGAACATGGACCGCCGCACGCACGGCCGTCGCGAAGACCATTTCTATGCCATGATCGGCGCCATCAGCACTGCTCGCGCCAGCTCCTGCTCGACCCTCGATCCCTGCGAGGCCTTCATGTCACTTTGCGAGCAGAAGGGCGACTATTCGTTCATCTACTCGGCCGCGAAGCGGGATCCAAAGCCGTCGAAACGCTGGCGTCCCGTGCCGGGAGATCTGCCGTCCATCTTACCTTGGCATTGCTTCGGGGCGGGCCAGCCGGCTCACAAGGATGCGGGGTCCCTGTGTCTGGACCTGATGATGCCGCTCGGCAACTCGCCTATAGACGAGGATGGGAAGAAGTTTGTCGAAGGCTGGCTTGCTTCGAGCAAGATCCGGGCCGTCGGATCGCCAGAGTCACTCCAAGAATCGGCCTACGTCGCGCTCCGAATGATGGGCTTCACCGGAAGCCCGGACTGTTTCTCTACCACGAACGGTTTCTTTTTCCCCTCCGAGCCCATCCCTGCTGACCGAGAAATCACAATCTTGGTCTCGACGACGGTACGATGGACCTTGGGGGCGCCGGGCTTTGCTCGCTACGGCGGGACTGAGGAAGTATTTACACCGGGGGTGTTTTTCGGCCGCGTGGACGGCGCGGCTGCTGTCTCGGTTAAGGTATCCTCATCGACATAGCAAGGCGGATACAAAGGGGTAAAAAGGCGAAGTCTACAAATCAAATTCATGGAGGATATATACTCGCTAGCTTTTAATACTCTGATTTAGACCACGGCGGCACGCTGCATCTAGCCGGCCAGATACATCGTATACTATGTTCCCTACAACCCCCCCGAGTCGGCCGAGTAGGAATACCCGTTTTGCCCGCAAATTAATGTCAAGGAAAAGACTGGTCTTGTATGTGAGTGTCGTCTGCAAAGGGAGTCCTCATAGGCGTCCGGAAAAGGCCGGGATCTGGGGATTCCCACGTGCAGTCGTGTCCTCCACCTGATGGAGCAAAGTATAGGAAAGTATGAGTAACTGCTTGCGGTTTTAATTCTCAGCATAACGTCTATGTACCTGTGTCAACTGAAACACCTCGTCCATAGAGATTAATGTATTAGCAATAGGCATTGTATTGTGCTTTGTTCACCTCAATACAGCAAGCGACGACCAAGCGTTGTGCCACAGTAAGGCACGTTCATTTCCAGCCGCTCCGCTGCACTTCAAGTCTCCCGAAATTCCAGATTCTCACTCAGAAACGAACGTACGCTCTGACCTACCTACTGAAAAAAGAGCTTCGTCCCATCGGCCCCAAAGTCCTTGGGCAGCTCTGGCCCCCATACAGAGAGCGGCCCAGCAACCTCTCTCCTCGTGGGCGTATCCTCATTCACCACGTCGCCGTCGGCGTAATGCTCAATCTTGAACCCGCTCGGATCCATCCAGTAGTCGAAGATCTGACTCCCCAGGATATGCCGCCCCACGCCCCAGACGGACCTCCACTTGTTCTTGGCCAACCACGCATGTCCGATCAATTGCGTATCAAAGTCTGCGACCTCGTACGAGCTGTGGTGGATGTACGTCTCCTCCACCTCGGGCGGGGCGCGCTGCATGAAGAAGACGTGATGGTCCGCCCACTCCTTGCCCAGGTCCAGGTGCATGAAGGTCAGGACGTCAATGTTGGAGAACTGCGGGTGCCAGAGGATGTCCGAGTGCACGAAGTTGAAGTTGCTGGTGTAGAAGCCCAACTCGTCGTCGAACTCCTTGCACACGTAGCCGAAATGGCCCACCTTGTGCACGAGAGCAGGGCCGTCGTGGTATCGTTGGAACTGGCCGAGCCGGCGCTTCGCGTACGGCGTGTTGAAGGGGCCTTGGTTGTCGTGCGTGGCCGTGGGTTCCACGCCCTTGTCCGTGTCCAGCGGGCGCTCCGTCTGGCCGTAGACGATGTGCATGGACGTGCCGTTGGGACGGGCGATGGTGACTTGGCGCCCTCCGCCAGGGGCACGGTCGAGGCTCGCGACCTTCGCGCCGGGCAACTTGGCGGCCTTGTCGAATTCGGCCTGGTCGCGCGCCACGAAGGCCGGACCTACGAACTTGGGCTTTCCCTTCTTCGACGATGAGGATGACGACGCCCGTGTGGCCACGTAGACGTACGGATCTATCCCATAGCCGCGGAAGTAGATCGTGTGGTTGCCGTCTCTCTTCTCCTCGACGAAGCCGAAATCTTTGGCGAACTTGGAAAACGTGTCGAGATCCGGGTGCTCGAAGTAGACGTGCGCCAGGCGGACGAGCTGGACCTTGGACGCATCATTCTTGACGTCGGGGATGGACATGTTGGGGACGATGCGCTCGCGGAGGAATCTGGGAAGGTAAGTGAGGACGTCGAGGGCGCTGACCATTCTTTTGCTCCCTTCTTTCCGGGGAGGTCTTTACGAAGGCCAAATTATGCGCATTGCCGATTCTAGGTCTTTTTAACCCTCTTTGTTCTCGCGCATGGATGTGGCGGCACTTTCGTAACATGTCACCGTCCATGGCCTCACGGTCACGGAAAAGGGACGCATAGAGCCGTGGTCTCAGGCACTGAATCGGTGAGTGTCGACGGACCGAGTTGTCCGTGGCCCCGGTCACCTCGCGGACCGTCACTTACACAGTATGTTCTGGGTCATGCATGAGTCGTCCCGCCCGGGCCCCGCATCACGTCCTTACCTTAGCTCGAAGTGATCCGAGACCAGTAATGTGGCGAACTCCTCAAGAGGAGTCAGTGCATCCTGTAGGATCCAAGATGCGTCACCGCGCTTCGGGATCGAGTAGTCTCCAATGTCAGAATTCTCAAAAAGTGAAAGGCATGAGCTTTTGTGTAATTGTACAAGCTAATTGACTGCGTGTGAGGCCAGTCTCAGCCGGCGGGACGAATCGACCAATCACCGATCGCCGGGTTCAACGCAAGGCTGCGGCCAAAAAACACGGCGCAGCCTCGCCGCCTGCAGCAGTGAATTAATTAATTAATCAAGGCATATTTATTTGGACCTGCACAATTTCTCCTAACAACAGCCTTCGAACTGGGACGTCAGTCTCCCACCAGAGCAAAGCCGGCAGCAATCTCTGGCTGAGAGGTTCAAGCAGCTTGTCATGTAAAAAAACTCCTGATCGTGCAGTTGGTGGCTTTGGGTACCTCAAGGTACCAGGTTGGGGCTTTTCAGACCTGGATTCTGTTTTTGGACTTTTTGACACCTGGGAGCGAGTGTTGTATAGAGGGGATTTTTGAGGCGACGGGGGAGTTTGTGGGGTGAGGCAGTTTGGTTGGTGGTTGGTGGTGATGGTGGCGGCGGCGTGCTCCTTCACCAAAAGTCTTTGATCTTCATCATCTAATTAATGTACCCTACCCACTGTCCAAGATCGAGGGCTTTACCACAACCAACTCAGCGAGTGACTGATCATCAACAACATAATCCGGAAGACCGTCCGCCTACAGAAATGACAGAGTGCAATCAGCCATTTGTCCGTGATCTGCCGTGGGTCGAGTGCTGCCAAATCCCACTCACATTGACTCACAATGCTGCCTGCGTGCCTTCGGGGAACCAGATTTTATTCTTCAGCACCCCGATGTTGGTGACTTCAATTTCAACCACGTCGCCGTCATTGAGGAATCGCCTCGGCGACTTGAAGGCGCCAACTCCTGCCGGAGTGCCCGTCATTACCGCGGTGTAGGCCGGGATGGTCGTACCTGAACGTCCAAAGATCGTCAATTTCGCTTGGTCCGACACTCCGAGAAGCACCGGAGCGCCAACTCTCAGTGGTGGCGGCGACTCACTCTGGCTCATGAAACTCAGAATCTGTGCAGGCGAGAACACCATATCCTTCCTGATTTCCACGTCCTGCATGATCACCCCATTGACTCTTGTCGTCAGTTCCACGCCGTCCGTTTGCTGGAACACTTCCGGACTGACGAGGACGGGGCCGATCGGGGCAAACTTGTCAAATGCCTTCGCGTAGAAGAATTGACCTCCGTTCTGTGCCGGGAGCTGAAAGAAGCGACAGGAGAACTCATTTCCAATACTATAGCCGAGGATGCAAGACTCGGCTTCCTTGACCGGTACGTGCCCCAGTCTCTGGAGCGATCAATCTCGAGAACGGCTTCATGGCGGACGGAGGTTAAGTCGGCGGTCCGGCTCGTCGAGATCTGGGATCACGGAGCTTGAGTCATTTAAGATCGACATCATTCCAAGCCGCGAAAATAGACAGTAGCCTCGGTGTCGAACAGCAGAGCTTGTGTCGCTTAATTCGAGGCAATGGCAACAACGCGGCATTGCATTTCACCGTGCCCCCTAGGTGCCCCGTATTCTTGTCACGGTTGGATATTTCTGCCTGAGCTTTGGCGGTCGAGCTCGATCATCGACGTGGACATGGCAGACATGGATGATGCATTGACGGCGGATCCTTACACATTAGATGGCCTAGGATTGAATCGCCTTCGCTACAGCGCAATGATGGCTGCGAACGCCGACCGAAAGAAGGCGGTCGACCTTGAAGCTCTGTTGCTCCACTGTTTGTCCCACATTGTCCCGCATGCCGAGGAGTTCCCGCCCTTCTCGGGAAACGGAACTCTATTAGTGTCTCCCCAGAGTAGAAATGGGTCTTGCAGGCTAATCCTCTTGCGCTCTTGTATGTGCCAGTTGGTGCGTACGCAGTAACATTCGCCGTTGCACTAGGCCAACAAAACGGAGGCCAGACGCACCCGGTCAGTGCAGGGCAACACCAACAACACCGGATGCCTGGGCACTGGAACATAGCACTGAACAGCGCGTTCGTTTTCTCTGGTCTAGGCGAGGAAATCTCAAGCCAACAAGCGAGACCTTGAGCTGATGCAGCGTGTTCCGTGCGCGAACACGGGCTTGCTCCCGACAACCTCCCTTCCTCGGATGAACAAGTCCGTCAGGCTCGAGTCCGGGCCGATCGCATCCAAGCCGTGGCGGAATTAAAGGAAATGGAAGAGATGCTACAGGCAAAGGTTAGGCCTTTTGGCCACGGAAAAAGGTCAGTACTACAGTACTGTGTCAATCCAGAGTCGAGGAGAGTTCGGGCTCGGCTGATGGAACGAACTTTTGGCCTTGTGGCCAAGCGCAGGGAAGGACTTTGGGTTACTCGGATGGTGGAGCAACGTGGAAAAGGGATTTCATACGAGCGAGATGAATATCAGTGCTCTTCTTATCATCTACCCTACGACCATAGGTACAGTAATCGAAGCTTTCACCCTCGTGGAAGCCTACGTGGAAAGCGCCAGGACGCACTAGATCCTTCTCTCCCCTATCATCTCTTGCTTCTTTGCTTCTTCTCCTTCTTTCCCCCCTTTTGCCTTCTTGTGTCCATTTGTCCACCTACCTCGTTGTTTCCTGTTCTTTACTCTGTCAGGCAACAAGAGAATCCGGACTTTCGACGCGGGCTGGATAATCGACGATTATCCTCGCGTCAGTCGAGAAGGCTATCGCTGGGCACCGAGATCCCTGCTCAGTGCGCGACCCTCGATCATCGGCACGAGCTCCTCCAGGAACCCTTTCCCTTCCCTTTCACAGCAGGAAGACGAAATGGTTGGTCAGGTAACGTTTTCGGCCGTTTTATTGAACTTGGTTGGCCTGCTCCAAGTGATCAAGACCACTGGCAATATTTCCTGACCCGGGTCTTTGCCTGTTCTTCTTCTTCTTCTCTTTCTTCTTTTGACCCTGTTGACCCGTGCTCTTCCCGAGGCGAGGATGAAGATGAGCAGCGCGGTCAAATGACATCAGCTACTACCAAAAGCTTTCACGACCGCCAAATGATGCTCGGTGTGGACACAGGAGGGCACAACTTCCGACAGCTGTTTGCGGGACGCTGACAACAGCTCCTTGTGTCATCGGGGCCAGCATTTTCGCCAACCGGACCAAGAAAAACGCACCCAAGCATGCCTACCACAACATCCATGGACACAGTTGCATGAACCTTTCTTCCTCAAATGAGTCATTGGCCTCTGTTGGTCGCAGTTTCGCTCTCAAGGCGACTGCTCGCTGGAGACATGCCTTGCTCTCGGAGCTGCGGTCTAGTTTGGAGTACAAAGCAGACAGCTTGCGATTAGCTCGCGCCGATTGGCCTTCTCCCCCGGGTAGACTCTCTGCAATCGTAACAAGCTCTTCGAGCATGGTTCTGTCACCACGTCAACATCCATATCACGTCTGGTGGCCAACCAGGTGGTGGTGAGAACTTACATGGATGGCCCAATGTTACCATGACCTTGCAAGATGTCTGCAGCGTGATATTGCGCGTCACAGGTGGTCAGTCGATTGCCTAGAAGTCTGCGACGAAACGCAAGTGCTTTGGTGGCGATCCGCATGGCGTCCTCGGCGCGACCTTGAGATCTGCGGATTCGCGCCAGAAGGACCATGTCCCCCGCGAAGCGAGGATTATTAGTATTGAGGAAGGTCTCGTCTGTGAAGTCCTTCAGTGCCGGACATGCGTACAGGTATTCCTCAGCTTTCGTTACGTCTCCCATCCGTAGATAGAGAGCTGACATGTTGCTATATGAATTGCCGATGCGCTCCACATTGTTTTGTAGACGGATTTCAACCGCCTTTTCGTGACATGCGAGGGCCTGGTCAAAATCCGAGAGTTCAGTGTATGCCATGCCGAGATTGTTGTATGCCCAAGCAATGCTTGCGTCGTTTGCCGCTAACAAGGCTTCATAAAGGCACAGGGAATTACGGAAAGATTCCAATGCTTTCCCTGGTTCATGCAAATTCAGTTCGATTTGACCTTTCAGGATGATCGCTTTAGCAAAGGCTAATGACTTCTTGTCCTCAAGGCAACTGAGTGCAACCTGAAGGAGATTCAAGGCGACATCGAAATACTCTTTCTGGTAAAGGTACCTAAGAAGTCAATAGGTTGCGACCACACACATCGGAGTCACATACGAGGTGCATCGATGGAGCATCTTTCCGTATTTCTGCAAATCGCCCGCGCGCAGCTTGTATCTTTCCGCGAGTTCGACGAGGTGGACGACATGCGGCAAACAGGTTTCCTGCTTGACCCACACATCTTCTTTCCAGGCTTTGAAGAGGTAACCCCCCTCTTCTTCCCAAGAATCTCCAAAGCCATAATGAAGAATTTGCACCACAGCGTCGAAATATTTTGTTCGGCCGTCTTCGGAAAGTCGACGCAGGACAGCCGACTGTATGAGTCGGTGGGCGGAAAGTGTCTTCTCATCAACATTCTTCTCTACCAACGCCATCTGCAGCAACACCTCTTCTGCATCGCTCAATCTTGGATGATTAGCACGTGAGGAGGTCTTGCTTTCAGGAGGCTTACTCCATGTCGTCGGCGAAAATGCCCATATCTTTGTCTGTGACAAGCGTCGAGCCTTCGCAGAGCATCTTCTCGTGCACGCCATCAGGATGGAAGAACGCCATGAGCTTTTGCAGATGAGCCGAAGGTCCAGAGAGCTTACTCAAAGACATGTCCCAGACAGTGCTTAGAGCGTGCTCATATTGCGTAAGACGGCTCCTCTTGGCATCAATATTTTCCGAATGTCGCTTGTACATTGGCAGAAAATCATCCAAGAACATTTTCCTCTGCGAAATGAAGCTTGCGATCTGATTGAGGGCGAGTGGTAGACCACCGAGCATCTCCACTATAGCCGCTGCACTGGCTTGATTTGTCGCACTGGTGGCATCTAAGGACAACAGCTGTAGCAACATCGACGATCCACTAGCACGATCGAACGGTTCGACGTGAAACCCGGCAGATGCAGGATGACTGGCGACATTGAAGTCACGGGAAGTAATGAGAACAGATCCATTCCCACCTATCGGCCAGACCTGGTTGAGGAGTTCAGCGTCATCGGCATTGTCCAACACCAAAAGCCATTGTCCGTCTGTTGTTGTCAGCAAGTCATCCTTAGATGACCGCAAACGCAGTTCCGTCTGCAGAACCTTTCGTGCGGAGTGGAGGCTTGCAGATAACTTACAAGTGTTTCTCAGCCAAGTTTTAAGCTTCAATGTTTGTCCAGAGCTGTCCTTGAGATCTTCATCATTTTTGACCAACCCTAAAGCCTAGACAAGGTCTCTGGTGCTTTAGCCCATACCTACGACAGTGTCAGCGCATAGCCAAAGTACCGAATCAAAGGACTCTCGGTTTTGTTCTCCGAATTGCAGAGCAATCTGCGTTTTCCCGACACAACCCATTCCATAAAGGGCGAAAGTCTTCAGCCCAGCTCCTTTTCTGCCCGGCAACAGTGCAGACTTTATTGCATTTGACGCCGTATCTCGGCCCCATAACTGTGGACAAACGCTTTGCGGTACATGGTAACACTGGACAATGTCTTAATCGCCGTCAAGGTCGCCTTGCTTGAGATCTTTCATCAATTCCAAGACCTCTCGCTACTTGGCCGATTCTCATCTCATCCGCGCAAGATCTGCCTCACTTTCGACTGCAGAAAACATACGCCGGATCCGCTTGACGGTTTGACCAAAGTCGGACTCAAAGTCATTCCAGGAATGTCGTCGCAGCAGAATGTTTGGGTGGCTGCGAAAGAATTGTATCGCTCTGGCATAGAAGCATATGACTTCGGTATAGACATTGAGCAAGGACGTCTCCAGTGCCTTGTCCATGGGCAAATCCTGTTCATAGCCGCGGAACCTTGGCAAGGTCAAGCTCACCTCCTCTAGCATGTCCAGGACATCGCGCAGAGTGTCGCCAGCAGATGATGCCAGACTCAGGATCAGTCGGATGCTGCCCCAAACAAAAGCGGTAAGTTTTGTATCGGCGCCGAAGCACACTGCAACGACGGCGGAGAAGTCGTCGACGAACTTGAGCATGGGACCAAGACGATTGAGAGAATTGAGGGTCGCACGCTCGTGGGGCCAGACACTCTCAAACGATTTCGCATAGTTGAGCACGTCCTGCATGGATCCGGCCTCGGCGAGGATCTGGATGTAGTCATCGTTCTCATCTATTTCATCGCGATAGCGCTCTAGGGCTCGGTTCCAGAGTGGGCTCGAACCCAGTTCGAATCTTTGGGATCTAGTCACCGCCGTCGGTCAGCTTGATCATGCTTTGGCGTCGATGCAATCAACGCGGGTGGCGCTCACCCATGTTTCTCAGCTGCCATTCCAAAGGTTGAAGAAAAATGAGGCTGTTGGCGAGATGCTTATGGCAGCGACGGGCGATCGAAGCTGTAGCAATGCTCCCATGTGGCTTTACCTTCGGGTGCGACGTTGGTGCCAAAACCGCTGAAGGAATCTGAGGAAGCCGGAAGATTCGAGTGACGCTCAAAGTGACGGCGTCTCAACGAGCGTCATAGGCGTCCTGGTACACCCGCAGCTCCTCCGCCTACGGGGAGAGATCGCAATATCCATGAGACTTCCAAGTATCCCAGCATCGACCCCTTGATTGCTGTACTCGGTTGGCAGACCATGCTGTTCCTACCAGAGCTTGCAACATGCTCCTCCAACGAGCTCGCGATCTCCGACGAGACGGATGGATACCGTGGACAAGGTCAAATAATATTCAGGCAGGACCAGTCAGCCTGCAAAAGGCCTCTGCATCAGTTTCTCATGAGGTTCGGCGTCCTGCTTCCACCCTCAAATTTCCGTCTGGGGGTGTCCGTGATGCCCAGGACAACTGCGAGAATTCCAAGAGCATTCAGCCAGCATCTTTCAACGCCTCCTTGCTTGAATCCATTGGCGGCATCACCTTCAGATGGGTTGCCAACTTGTCATTGCACATGGGGCTTGAACAAAATATAAAGGCCTTGCACCTGTTTCGCTATCCCTCGTTCTGCGCGGAAAATGTCATTTTTCGACTCACCTTAACTAAACAAACACGGGGACATGTTCATGCGTTTACGGCACCGCTGTCGGATTCGAACAGATGTGCTTCGATAGACATGATTTCAAGAATGTTTCGAGAAACTCTCCGTTCCTATCGGTTGCTGTTCGGTCAGTCTAAACAAGCCCGTTCATTATTTCGGTCAATGGCACCCTTCGATGACATCGGTGAGCTAGGCCACGATACCTTTCTCGCAGAGCTGTGCGGTCGGAAGAGATGCAAGATGGTCCCCAGCCTGGCTCAGCCATTCTGATCACAATCTTCCTCCACTCCAAATGCTTTCCTTTAATCCTGGAGAGATCTTCATAGTACGTCCGACGGGCGCACATCAGCCGTGGGACGGTACATGTGCAACTTTAACAGCATTTCGCCGAATGCTGGCTTCCCAACCGTTGAGATCTTTGACCGATCCACGCGTACGGTCAGCTTGTCCTGCGACTGATCGTGTTGACTGTCAATGAACCCGTCAGTCTCAGTCAGGAGACATTTCAACATGGCGAAATGAGCCTGGGATCGGAAGCAGCTTGGATACCGGAAGATGTCCAGCCTGCGGAGGCCAAATACGGTAAGAAGAACATAGAAAAAGTATGTCACTGTTCGCATCGGCGAGTAATTCTTCCGCGCCACGGATCCGGGTCTTCACAATCATCAGGTCGGATGGCAATATTCTCGTCGAACCCGAACAACACCAGCAAGTCCACATCGTCCATCAAGTACGCGCCAATAGTTCGCACCGACACTTGTCGATAATCATCGCTAGATCCTCAAACTGGCCCGTCCAACTCTGACCAGGTTTGTACCAGCTCGAGATCGGCTGACCCGTGAGCGGGTTAATCGGCGGATGGTGGATGTCGAAGTTGTACACATCTTTGGGCTCTTCCACGATCATTTTTCCCGTACCATGTCCGAGCAGCTCGTGTACCACGACCCACATGTAGAATGCATGGTACTGATGTTTTTGGAATGCCTCTCCTCTCCATCGGCCTCATCGACGAATGGACACTTTTGCGGAGACTGGCTCTCCGCAGTCATACGGTTGGCGATGATGACGTTTTTGAAGCCGCTTTGCTGGCGAATGTCATTGTATAGGAACGCGTCAGTTACGATCGCTGGCAAACCGCCGCTGTAGCTTCTACGTTTGGCAAGTTGAATCCACCGAAGATGATGCTGATCAATACGCCAACGCTGGAGGTTACCATCAGTGGAGAGGGAGTTCCTTCGCATGATCACCGCGCACTAGCCGGACGGTGGCATCAGAAACGTTGTTCGGCAGGGGTCTAGGCTCGGGGTCCGTCTCAACTGATGCCTGCAAGATGTCATAAAACCGCGGTGTTGTCAATTTCAGTCTTCCTCAATCTCGTGTTCTCTGGGAAAATTTGGTGCTGTTCCATCACCCGAGAGACCATGGAAATCTCATCCTTCGTAATGTGAGATAGGCCAGGGTAGTACGCGCTTGCGGTGGTCTCGGACGGAAAGCCAAGGCTGAATGGCGGCTTGGATAACAAACGATGTCCAATTTCGCCCCAGAGCTCTCTGGCTCTGTGTGAGATGGAAGCAATTCTGTCCATGCATTCCGACGAAACATTCGGCGGTATTTTCGAATCTCCCCGACCCTGTCAAGAACCAGCAAGTTCGTGATGAACAAGGAATTAAAAATGCCAGGCAATATCTTCACCCTCACCTCCCCTTCCACCCATCAAAAGAGCATCTGGAGTCACCAGTCCTTACGCTGTAGTTGCCAATGTCCGACAAAAAGCTGCTCGAGAATTCGAGAAAAGATTCCGCTTCATGAACATCCACCTTGGCCCTCGCTGCCAGTGACTGCCAGTCCCCAGAAAGTGCATTGTGGATCTCCAGGATCAAGTCGAAAATCGGGGCACTTCCTCAGAGACCTGGCGCAAAATGATACGTGCCCCATGCTACGCCGCCCTTGACAAGGTCAGTATCGCATCAGATACTCGCACGGTGGGAAATTGTTGCCCAGGCTGGATTCGAGCACAAACTGAGTTAATCAAATACACACCGGGACATATGATGAGCGTAGAACCTTTCCTGTTGCGTGAGGCCTTGAAAAGCCTCGTAGACGCTCATTTGATGGACTCGTTGGCGCGCCATAGACCCTCGGTCTTGTCCTTGGGAAGCTGTAGACATTGTGCTGGAGAGATTGTCGTTGCAGGTTACTCCGTACTCCGTCCTCTGGACTGAGTGCCACCCACGCCCCCTAATGCGATGTGAAGCCGCAGGCGTGGGTCAGCGGAGAGTCAGGTCAGTCTTGAAGGTGAAACTGGAATTATTGTATGCAACATCAATTGTGCGATCAACAAGCAGTGCATGGGAAGTTTTCTTTTCGTTCGAAGACTCAGAGGCAAGTAAAGCTTTGTGTGAGGACAGACGTCGACACGTTAGGGCACCGCAGTAAAGAAAGGAACTAAGGCGCATGAGAAGGAATAAGCTGAAGGGGAAACCACGGCCCGGCCAAGGCTGCCATCTACTAACGATAATCCGCGGTCTAGGTGCTTATGCGGAATACATCCTGACCTCCAAGGACTACTGGAAGTAAACCGCAGCCGCCCAGCAATGGGCCGGTCCACCAGTCACACAGGGCCTCGCACCGACGATCCAGGATGTACTCGGTACTCAAGCTCGCATGCGCATTCTTGCACAAACGGCTCCCCCCCGGCCTCGACGCCCTCATGGTGTTAGTTGACTCCCACAAAGGACGACCGCTGAGTCTTCACACCTCCTTACTATTTCCCCTCCCTCCGGCTCGAAAGGAGCATCAGTGGGCGCTGGACCCGTCCGTCCACGAGCTCTACGCCTAGCAGCCTAAGATCGCGTTCGGGGACCGTTTATCGGTGTACGAGGTGTTGCGGAAGAACCACCGTCCGGACCAAGACCATTCGAGGAATAAAGATAGAAGGAGAAGGTGCTTTGTGACTGGGGGCTTAATCTTGCACACGCGAGAAGTAGATCGGTTTGACCACCACTGTAAATCACTGTTCTAGCTAACTCGACTAACTCAACTCATGGCCCTGTATCCCGAGCTGAGTTCATAGTCGTCACTGACCAAGGCGCCTTGCAAGATCGCTCGGGGGGCGTACATTCGGGTCCACGTTCATGACCATGTTCATGCTAATGCTTCGCGGGAGCGCCGGTGGCAGTGGCAGTGACATCCATATTTGCAGCTATAGCTATGTCCCGCTTCTGGAAGGGGAGGTCAAAGTTCGCACTCTCGCTGGCGCTGGTGCTTCCGCCCATCGTCTTGGATTGTCCGTCATAGCCGAGTGTCGCGGCCTGCTCGTAGGCGGTCGGATCCACGCTGACAATCCACGGACTTGCCCATGCAACTGCAACAACCCAACAACCCAACAACCACGTGTTGTATAGAGCTATGCGTTAATCATTGAAAGTTGCGTGTGGACCCGCCACTGTCGGCTTTCAACGAGTCCCGAGCAGCGTTGCCCGATCTCGTGACAGAACCGAGCATAGACGTATTGCTGTCGCGCAAGCACCGGCTTCCTGCGCATGCAACGTCAACTTGCTGCATGAAGATCTGTGTAAATCACTTGAAAACCAGACCGGATCAACAACTGCCCACTTCGTGGACGGCTTTAGAAGCAAGCCAAGCTCACGAACACTCGTCTGAGGGTGTGTCTGACGCAAGCCTGGACGACGGCGCAGCCATATTGGCCATGGTCACAAGGGCGGTGATGCCGGTCTGCTGGCCCTCGCAACAGCGACCGGGGTGCTCTTGACGGTCGAGGCAGAGTCCGATTCCAATCTATACGCGAACTTCGTCTCGAAAGATTCCATCCAGACGCTGTGTCTGACTGCTGAGATCCACGCGCTGACCGAGACGGAGGCGTCGGTAATGGTGATCAGCGGTCAATGCTACCAAGTCGTGGGCACCATACCAATCACTGTTGAGGCATATACCCGCAAGAACTTCACCTTCGAGGATCTGTTCTATGGGATCGCAACCAGCGGTGAAAGTGTTGGAGTGACGCCGGAGCTAGGGTTCGGCATCGAGCATGTGCGGCAGGATGAGTGTCTTGTTCCGATACCAAATATCTTCGTATGAAGGCATGCTCCAGCCGCCTTCACGCGACCAGACGCTGGGAAGTCATCGAGAGCATACGTGGACCGTCCGGCGTGGATGGAGTCAACAATGGTCGGAGAACGCGGGTCCGTCGTGCTCCCGAAAGTGCTCTGTTGGCATTACCAATCGACGGTTACCGCAGTCCCGCAGATAAAACGGGACTGAAGTTGGTGGCTTCGGTCGTTCTTATAGTATATGATTAGACTCATTGCGTCGGAAGGAGAGGGGACAGCGCTTTTGGACTCAATGTGGCCACTCTCGCTCCCCAATCAGGTCCACTCAAACAGAGAAACCATTCTTCGCCTGACATGAAGAGCAAATAGTGCTTAGAAGTGCCCGTAAGTGGTCTCAAAACGGTCAGCTGTAGGTAAAAACAGATGGTTTATAGGGTGGCGGTCCGGTTCGGCATGCCTACAGAGCAATGGAGCTGACGAGACAATCCGTGCCTACAAAGACGACAACATTTGCATTCTTGTTCGATTTGGCACGATCATCTGCAGTCCTCACAGACTTGGCCATTCTTCTGCTCAGCTTTGACTTCAGCATCAGATTTGGATTCAGGTTTGCTAGGCTCTTCTGGTGCGGCTGACTGAGTACTGCCTTTCTTCAAACTTCGATCAATGTGGCCAAGGTCTCTGCCGGGCTCGATAATGTTGCGGACTCGGTTCTTCAGCTCTTTCGTCTCGGGAAAGCCGCCATCGACCTTGCGATCCCATACCACCGTGTCTCCCACCTTGACAGTTGCATCCGACGATGGCGGGGCTTCGGCGGTTGACTGTGCTGTATCGCTGATGACGTGGGTCATCTTGATAGTGAATATACCACCAGTCACTGGGATCAGAGCGATCTCGCCAATGCTGGTACCAAATGTCTGAAGCAATTCTTGAGCGAACTGCAGAGAGTAGTGTCAGCCAGCAAATATCGCCCAGGGCTAATCAGGCGCCTCCGCTTAGCCAAAATGTAGCTTCGGAATGACGCCGATGTCGCAAAGAGTGATTGCTGCACTCACATAAGCAGCTCTCAGGTTCCATTTACACTGAGTGCAGAACTCAATGGCGATGCGTGGCACCTTGACCTTGGAAGAAGCCTCGTTTGCCATATCTATGTCGCTGCACAATGCAACGCTATCCTCGCTAAGACTTTCGCTCTTCCGTTCGAAGGCGATGCCTGATGCAGGAATCAGGGGCTTGCAGAGTCGGTGCAGCGGATTGAGCTGTGTGCTTGCCCACGGGATGAGTCGAGCGTTTTAGTTAACAGACAAATGATATGATTTGCCGGGGATGAAGACTCTTCAATGGTGACAGCTTATCGGCCAGTCGACATGACGGGATGACAGTTTGCCGGGGTGCGTAGTAGGGTGCTGGGCGAGACCTCAGGACAGCGCTCGACTGCTGCAAGGAGAAGAAGTTCAAGTCGAGGCGAGGTCCCCCTCCGGTGGCCCGTACGAAGTCCCAACAGCTCGGTTCCCCAGCTGCGCAATTAGGGACTCCCCGAAACCAACCACCGCGTGGGACCTATTCTTACCCAATTGTGAAGGTGCAATCACTTAAGCGAGGGAGAAAAAGGAAGGTCGCTTGCGGGATTATTGGCGATCCTCAGTTGAGTAGGGGGGCCTATGCACATCATCATTGGGCCCCCGGCGGTGTGCCTGTTCACTGAGAGCTCGAGAAACCAGCGGGAAATTCCCTGCCCCCGACTCTGGCAGTTAATCGCAGTTGAAGGCTCTCGGGAAACCGTGTAGCCCAATCCTGGCAGGGAGTCTTCACTGTCATGATTGCATACGGTAGAAAGGGTTATGGTCTATGCGATGAATTGATAGCACTGGTTGATACTGGTACACTTCTTGACGATGAGGACGGAAGAAGACTGAACACGCGTGATTGGAAATCAATTGATTGTTTTCGTATGCAATTCAGGTAGCCGCCCTTCCCTCACAAGAGGAAAACCTTCTCGAAGAAGTCTGACACGATGAAGAATAGCTGGGTCCATAACCAAGTACAAAGCGCAGTGCAAGGTACATATTAATGACTCGTGCTGCCCCTCCCAGTTGATGGTGACATGAGAACCTGTTGCGATCAAGGATGTGTGAACTCCGACACAATTCTGTGAACGCCATATGCGCCGCGTGCTTTTGGGAAACTCTGAAATCAAACCCCAGGCTGAGACTCTATTGAGCGCACCATGGTGTCTGGCACAACACTGAATCCAACTCGATTACATGACAGTGCAGCATCCTTCGCTCCCTGCAGATTGTGGGTTGTAAGGATCTTCCTTCCTGTCGACCTGTCCCCAGACCGAGGGCACCATGTAGTCTCGTGTTTGATTGCAGTAGTTGATCAGGCTGCGCGACAAAGTTAGTAGACAGATCGCGTGTGTGGACTTGTGTGCGCCATACCTCATAGACGCTTCAGCCACTTTAACGCGAGGCCGCTCGAGGTCTTCTTTGAGGCGGGAGTTGAGTTCTTGGAGCCGTCTAAGTTTAAGATCTGCCATGCTTTGTTTTTTGGATTTGGCATCTCCCCCATCCCGCACCGCATATGCAGCTGGCATGTTGGATTCTTGCACGGGTAGAAGTCGGAACGGTCGAACGCGAAGGTGTGGTAGTCGAGAACGCAGGTGACTTCGAACTGGTTACGAAGGGCAGGATGTTCGAAGTAGCCGTTGCGAATGGCAGTGCGGTTCTTGAGAGGGAGACGACGATCGATTCGGCGAAGGGTTGGGCGTGGGGCTTCTTCGGCTTCGAGCTGCTCTGTGGGTGGCTTCCGGTCGAGGGCGTCAAGCTCTCCGGCCTCGTAGCGATCGAAGCGTTCTTCCCACTCCTTCTGCAAGTGACGGATGCTGCGTGGGATGTCTCGAACACGCCACGCAACAGAGTACTCGCGAGGGAGGCGGACTTGGGCGGGATGAAGGCCTTTGAGGATGAGTTCTTTGGTTTCTGTTCGAGTGGGTGCGAATAATTGCAGTTGATTAGCAGGGGGGAACTAGAAACCTAAAGGAAAGGGGCCTTACCAGCGTCCATCTTGCTTTGGGTTAAGCGTGAAATTTGACAATCGGTTCGGTGGCGCAAACAAACATCCGAGTGAAAAGTGCGCAAACTCACGTGAGAAGTGCGTTTGTTTTGGTGCTACAGAGAAGCACACCCAACGTGCGGCAGTCTTGGTCGCACGGAGAAACCATTCTCCGACACCAACGCCGTGCCAAGATTCACAAAAGCGCAACTGCCCGTGCGAATGTGTCACACAGCGACTCTCTCCACGCAGGCATCTCAGTCATCTCCGGACAAGACTCTCAATTCAATCAATCAAAGAGTCTCAAGAGATATCATTGATTTGATCATCTCTTCCAACCACCGTCAACATGCCGCCGCCGTTACATACCCGGCCTGAGAATGTGCTCAGGGTAAGGCGAAAAACCTCCTTGATCTCTGGCTGATCGCACCATGACTGACGAGCCTGACAGCGGGCGCAAGAGCTCATTGCCGTCGAACAAACCCAAGCAGCCCTTAATGTCCTCCACGAACATGTCACCTCGAAGCGCTCCCGGAACAGCGCCATCTCCGCCCTGGAGCCGGTGATGCTCCTCTTTGTCGAGCTATGCGTCGATCTCAGAAAAGGCAAATCCGCAAAAGATGGACTGTACCAGTACAAAAACATTGCACAAAACACCAATGTGGGAACAATAGAGGTATGGGTACTAAAATCCTCATACAAGAATCCTTCTGACGGTTTTCTAGTTGGTCCTCAAAAAGTTCATCGAGCTTGCAGAACAGAAGGTCCAGGAGGCTCAGGCCAAGGCTGACCAGGTTCAATCTTCTCTCGAATCTGCTACTACGTCCACCCAGCTCAATGTGGAAGATCTTGAGGCTACCGAGACCCCCGAGACCATCCTGCTTGCCACCGTTTCCGGAGAACAATCCAAAGATCGAACTGATCGAGCTATCGTCACACCCTGGCTCAAGTTTCTCTGGGAGACCTACCGCACTGTGCTTGAGATCTTGAAGAACAATGCCAGGCTTGAGGTTATGTACCAAAGCACCGCGCATCAAGCCTTTGATTTCTGTCTCAAGTACACCCGAAAGACCGAGTTCCGCCGTCTGTGCGAGCTTTTGCGCAATCATGTGCAGAACGCAGCCAAGTACTCCTCGCAGATGCACGCCATCAACCTCAACGAACCCGACACCTTGCAACGCCATCTCGAAACGCGCTTTCGACAACTGAACGTTGCTGATGAACTGGAGTTGTGGCAAGAGGCTTTTCGAAGTGTTGAGGACATCCACATGCTTCTGACCCTTTCCAAGCGCCCAGCCAAGAATGTCATGATGGCCAACTACTATGAGAAGCTCACAAAGATCTTCCTTGTTAGCGACAACTTTCTGTTCCATGCTGCTGCATGGAACAAGTACTACAATCTCCTCCGGCAATCAGCAACCATTGTGGCGGCTGGGCAGGGAACAAAGCGCGACAACCCTGCCGTCACTGAGGAGTCCCTGACCAAGGCTGCCTCCTTTGTGTTGCTCTCTGCCCTGGCCATTCCTGTCATCAGCACTTCGCGCTCCCGAGGCGCTTTAGTCGATGTCGATGAGGCTCGGAAGAACAAGAACAACCGTCTGACCAACCTTCTTAGCATGCCATTTGCGCCAACCAGAGCTGGACTCTTCAAGGATGCGCTAAACAAAGGTCTCCTCAGACGTGTCCGACCTGAGATCAGAGATCTCTACAACATTCTTGAGGTCGACTTCCATCCCTTGTCTATCTGCAAAAAGATCTCGCCTATTCTGGCTCAGATAGGAGATGATCCTGAGATGGAGAAGTATATTCTTCCACTGCAGCAGGTTATCCTCACGCGTCTCTTCCAGCAACTCTCACAGGTTTACGAGTCTGTCGAATTGAGCTTCGTTACTCGCCTCGCTCAATTCCCTGCTCCGTTCGAGGTTACTCCTGCCATGATCGAGAAGTTCATCATGAATGGCTGCAAAAAGGGCGACTTGTCCATCCGATTGGACCATGTCTCCGGCATCTTGTCCTTTGATCAGGACGTTTTCTCCTCAGCCAAGGCTCTCCACCCTGGTAGTGCAGCAGGATCGGCGGAGAGTGAGGTTGGCTCGGTCCAACGACTGCAGAATACCCCTGCCGAGATAGCTCGATCGCAACTTACCAGGTTGGCCAAGACGTTACATGTCACCTGCATGTACGTTGACGATTCTTTCACCAAGGCTCGTCTGGCTGCCAGAGAATCTGCTCTCTCCCGAGCTGCGGAAGGAGCAGAACAAGAGCATTCAGAGACCCTTGAGAGGCGCGCTGTCATCGAGAAGAAGAAACAAGCGGCTTCAGAGGCATTCCAGAAGAGACAGCGCGAAGAGGAAACTCGACGCCGAATCCGTGCACAACAGCAAGCTGAAGCCGAATCTCAACGTCTGCGTGATGAAACAAGAGCTCGTGAGCTCAAACGTGTCAAGGACGAACAGGCACGAATCCGACGCCAGGAAATCGAAAAGCAGCTTGCGGAACTTCAAAGCGGCGTTAAGATTGATCTTGGCGATGTCAACATCGATGATTTGGATAGCAACCAGATTCGATTCTTGAAGTTATCACAGCTGGAAAAGGACAAAAAAGAAAAGGATGACAAGATTCGAATCACTGCCAAGCGCCTTGATCACCTGGAGCGTGCCTTCCGCCGTGAAGAGCTCAAATATCAGGAACAGGACTACGAAAAGCAACGTGCTGAAGATATGAGGATTTACGAACTCAACAAGGAGATCACCCTGAAGGAGTCACAAGAGAAGCACAAGGAAGGATTGGCTCTCAAGCATCGTCTCAGCAGACTTATTAAGCAGTACGATTCCTTCAAGGGTCAAATCACAGAGCGTCGTTCTGCCGAGTTTGAAAGACTTCGCAAGAAGGCCGAGCGTGAATTTGAAGAAGAGAAACGGAAGCGTATCAGAGCATACCAGGAAGAAAAGGCCAGACAGCTTGCTGCACAAGAAGCTGAAGAGCGTCGCCTTCGCGAAGAAGAAGAGCAGAGACAACACGAAGAGGAAGAGAGAGCGCGTGTCGAAGAGGAGAAGAGACGGCAACGCGAAGAGCGCCTCGCTAGACTCGAGGCTGAACGAAAGGAGCGTGACGAAGCCGCAAAGAAGCAAATGCAACGCGAAGAAGAAGCCGCGGCCAGAAGAGCAGCGCGCAAAACAGAGCAGGCCGCGCCAGCACCATTCTCTCGCCCTGTGCCAAGAGAACCACCTACCATGGACAACCGTACGGATTCTGAAGAAGGTCCCCGCATTGCCCCTCGAGTCCCGCTTGCAGGCAAGACAGGAGGCGGGTGGCGAGAACGGCAAGCCGCAAAGGAAGCTGCGGGTCAAGGGGCGGCTGCTACCGAAGCTACCGCGTCTGCTTCTGCTCAAGAACCTTCACAGCCAGCTCCAGTTCGTCGATCAGGCTATGTTCCTCCTCACCTGCGCGAAAGTGGTGCCCCTCGATCAGCTGGAGAGGCACCTCCATCGCGTGATCGCGATCTTCCGCTTCGCGGCGCCTCTTCTTCGCCCGCTAATGGCGGCCCTGCGCCTGGCGGACGGTACGTACCTGCGCACATCAGAGATGGAGGACGCAGTTTGTCACGGGAAGGCGCTGGGTCGCCGGCCCAGGGTAGTGGTGATGAAGGTGCGCGACCGGAGAGGAAGCCTGCTTTGGGCGGCGGCGGGACTGGTGGACGGTACGTGCCTCCTAGCATGCGCAACCGTCAGCAGTAAAAGACGAACGTGACTTGTGTCCACGAGGTTCTCGGACAGTCTGCAGGCTGGCTATCTGGAGGAGAGGCCCGGGATTTGTCTGTCGTGCGGGACGTGCTGGGGGTTGTCCTTCTCTGCCTAAAAGTCTGGGCCTTGTATTTTAGTTTCCGGCGCACCGTGGTGTCTCTTTCTGTGAGGTGACCTGGGTAGCTATCTATCTAGGTTAGCGAGTAGCTGCTGTAGCTAGGTACCCGGGTTCACCAGATTGTGATAGCACATGAATCAGACCAGGCTAATAGATCATTGACAATACTCTTGTCGACTACACCAAGCTTAATCATCGCGTCGCCGGCGAGTCTCCAATGTTGTTCCTATCTCGCGTTATCCACTGCTCCATGCGACGTCTTACATATCGCAGAAATCACGCCTCATTCGATTCTCAGCTTAGCTCGGACAGTGTCATGCACAGCTTTACTATACTATATCGGTGGACGCTCTCGAAACATGCGTTGCCGCCGCGCCGGCCACTTTGGAGGTAGATCGATTCAATTCATTATTGCTCCACCGTAACTTCCAACACGACCCGTCCTACGCCAGTATCCTTTGTCTCGAAGATGACGGTACTTCTTCCGCCTAGCAGTTCGACTTCGCGCGCGAACTCGTCAACACCGCCGCCGACGCCGAAGTAGACTTTCTTCGCGGCGACCCATGCCTTGGCGGTGCCGGTCCGAGGACTTGTCATGGGACGTCGTTGCTGGTGACTTCGAAGCAAGCTGACGAGTGTACGGGAGAAGTCCCTGATCGATGCAGGCGAGTATATGGTTTCGGAGGCCAAGATGAGGAGGTTGGAGGGTCCGGTGGGCGGCTGTGGTGGTGATGACGTTGCGGACGACGACGGATATGGATGTGAGTTGACGAGATCGACGAAGTCGGAGCCCCAGGCCCCGGAAATGAAATCCATCGTGACATTCCGGGCGAGCAGATCCTTGACGGTACGGGCGACGAGGGCCTCGGCTCCTATGTCTTCGAGGTCGACATCTCCCTCCTCTTCACCTGCTTTCGATGGCGACGACGACGACGATGAAGCATTGCCGACTGCGAAGGAGTAGTTGAGAAACACGTTGGGTGCCGTGGCTAGTCGGAGAACGTCCACGTTATAATCGCATAACGTGACTCTTAGGCTTCCGCGGCCTTGTGACTTGCCACTCGTCTCTCTCTGGCGGAGAAACTCTCCCAGAATTGTTAAGCTGGGAATGGCACTTCCGGCGCCGAGTTCGACGATGTCCCAGTCCAGTCCGACGTGCGGGTCGATGGAGAGACGACTCTTGGGACCAAGGAGCAGAGAAGCGAGGTCAAGGGCGCATTCCCAGGTCTTAAAGCCGCCTTCGTAGATGCCGGAGGAGAGGTCCCCGTTCTCAAGTCCCGCCAGAAGGGTATCCGCAGAATCTGCTTCCAGAGCAAAGGGGTTTGCTTCGGCCATTAGTTGGGCTCGCATGTCGAAGAGGGAGCGGCGGTAAATCTTGGTGACGCTGTCGCTTCTCGACTGGCCGGCCTTGGGAGGGTCTAATTCGGACTCATCCTTGGAGATGCCGTGTGGAGGGATATCGAGGACGTTGTATGATATTTGAGATGGCAGGGATGCTAGCTGGTGGGGGTTGTCGTAAAGCAGTCAGGAAGAAGAAATGGAACACAACACGCGAAGCAGAACGAAGAACGGCCGGGGAGGAAGGCTTATCCTCCAGATCCTCAATGAGGCTACTTAAGAGACTTACCAATTCTTCTAGAGAGTGTCTCTTGGGTGGGAGGACGGGAACACTGAGTTGCTCTCGGTCAGAGATGGTGTGTGTCGACATGCCTTTTGCGAGAGCATCTTGTTCTTTCGTCTCGTCATCACCATCATCATCGATATCGTCACCACTGAAGCCGAAGGAGAAGGACATTGCGGCCTGGGGGATCTGTTGGTATCCGCCTCGAGCCCGAAGGAAGGAAAAGTCATCGCGAAGACTGTGATTAGGTAAGGAACGCACTCGTCTTAGAGAGGCTTAGCGTAGTCTGAGTGCCTAACCTGGTTCAGTTCCCATTTAGGCCACTCTTCCAACCAAGCTGCTGCCCCCAGGAACTGCCCCAAGCCCGCCACGTTGCTGCATCTCTAACAACACGCGAATTCCGTTCATCACGCTTGCTGTTCTCTGGATCTAATTGTAAAGTGATTGCGAGGAAATTGCCTGCGCTTCAGGCAGTCAGGCCGCTTACACAGTACAGATGTTTGATGTTGTGGCAAGCCCTCGTACCGCCAAAGGAACGATGCGGTTGACGCCACAACGAACCTTGAAGCTGATATTGACGGGTGATTAGATCTACGGGAAGAACTTCTCTCGCAGCGTAGAGTCAGGGTTCGACGATATCCAATAATCACGAGGACCCCGGGTTCAAGCGGACGCCGTATCCTAGCCGGGACCGCGTCTCGATTGCTTCGGACCTGCACCGCTGGATCAGGATTACACGCTTCCTTCGCATCTCAGTTCCATTCCGACTCCTTCTTCTCCAGCCTTACGTCCATCAAAGCGCACGCCAATTTACACATCGATTCAGGATCCTCGCCCACTTCGCTCCACAGCGCCTGTACGTCGTTGCCCAGACCGATCTTTTCGGCCGTATTCAGACTCCGGGGGTCAACCCACGGCGCCAGACACGGCCACACGTGCTGCGCCGTCGTGAAGAAGATGTCAATCCCCACATCTCCGAGGCCCTTGATGGTCTTGAGTTCGGCGCGGACCTTCTTTGGGTCTTGGGATGCTTTCTTTGGGATCGCGTTCAGATCACCGTCTGTTCAGTTCAGGTCAGCTCGGTTCAGTTCGCGCCAAGATTCCCGTCTCACAACGTACCGTATTTCTCCTCGATCAGCTGGGCCAATTCACCCAAAAAGGTTGCTGTCTTTTCTCTGCGCATTCATTCGCATGATCAGCAAGGACTCCACGCCCTGGCCATCCGGGTCCCAGATCCTGGACCTGCGATGTGATACTTGAACTTACCTGTAGTGAGTATATCCGCCTTCTGTGAGCACCTCGGTCCTCTCCTGCCACGTGCTCTTCTTCAGGACGTCCAGCTTGTGATACCCGGCCTTGATGACCAGGCTGGTCGTTTTGCCCGCAATGGCATGCGAGACTCTGGTGGACGACAAGATCGCGTGCAACAGCAGGGCTAGCAGCGTTTCGGGCGTTGGTCTGCGTAGATCCTCCAGATCCGTGTCGGCGAGGGGAAGATCGGGATGCTGTTGAATGAGACTGTCGACCTTCTTGTTGGTGGGTTTCTTCTGCGTCTGCTCCTGCTTCTGCTTCTGCGTCTTCCGAGGCGTACTCGTATCCTGCTTGGATGTTGCGTTTTTGTCATCATTTCCGGGGTCGTCCTTCTGTTTCTCGGCCGGGGCATTGTCTTCGGGCTCGGCTTGTTCTTTCTTGCGTTGTTTCCCTTTCGGCTCGGCGGCTTTTGTCTTTGGTGCTTGGGCCCGCGATCTCTTCTGTCCGGTTTTGGGTTCCTCTGCGACTTCAGATTCGTGGCCTCCAGATTTGGCCTTTGCGCGAGTGGTCACCATGTTGGATTGGTGGGACTTCCGTTTCTACTTTGAATTTTGGTCTTACGGTGTGTCGCATCGTGCTTGTACTGCGTAAGCTTCGATACTGCGTATTGAGACGCGAGGGGATGGCTGACGTAGGGGTGGCGGTGATGTCACTGATCCTGGCCTGTACGCAGTGTCCAATGCTGGACTCGGGAAGCCGGGGAACTGCGTACGCTAGCAGAACTTGGCCACCTTAGCCCTTGACCTGCTCGAAAGGCTGAGAAGTCCATGTTTCCTACTCGTAGACCCATCTGCGTAACGGACACTTGTTCCAGGGCTTCCCCGCCGGTCCATGCTCGACATAGCAAAGTGAGGCAAGGAAAACGCGTATTCAGCAGCCGGAAGACGATCCGTAAAGCCTCGTTATGACGTCTGGGCCAACCCCTGATCTTCAGCATCAGAAACATCGATCCGCAGGTGAGCCTGTTGGTCCTGACACCACTGCCAGGGGAGACCATCGGCCATTGGCTGTCGACAGCAGGCAGCGACGGTCTGTGGATTTAACGGGGGCCTTCTCCCCAGCTCAGGCGGCGAATCGGAAGTCAGATCCGGTCACGCCCAGTATCAAGCACCCTGGCCTTGTACCAGCAGCAACTGACTTCACAGCCCTCTCATCGTCCCCTCTACTTTCACGGCACTTACCGATACTTCACTCGAGTCACCAGCATCATTGAAGGCCGTGACATCACTGCTCACATCAAACCACAAGTATAAGTACCTCTTGCACTTCTCTCCCGTCTTCGTCTTCTCACCTTCATCTTTCAAACCATTGAGTCGAACCAGAACAACTTCTCGTTCGTTCACACCAACCACTCAAATCACCTACCAAACACTCCACTGAACTTACTTCTACCTCCAACACAACTACAAAATGGCCGACAACAACCCCGGTAACTTCGCCAACCGCCCCAAGGAGGAAGTTCGAGAGATCGCTTCCAAGGGAGGTCAATCCAGCTCCGGCTCCAACACCGGTGGTGGTACGAGTACCTCCAGTGCCAACACCAACCCAGGTAACTTCGCCAACCGTCCCAAGGAGGAGGTCCAGGAAATCGCGTCCAAGGGAGGCCAAGCCAGTCACAACTCCGGCTTCGCGAGCATGGATCCAGACAAGCAGGTAAGTTCGTACATATCGGTCACACCTGGCCATTTGGCACGCGTTGCATCGGAGATTAGACGACACAGTACTAACGCGCCTACCTTCCAGAGAGAAATCGCATCCAAAGGCGGCCAGGCTTCCGGCGGTTCCTTCGAGCCAGGCAGTGAGAGAGCCGCTGAGGCAGGACGCAAGGGGGGCCATGCCAGCGGTGGCGGTACCTCCTAGACAGCCAATGCGGTGCGTCGAGAGCGGCTCTTTGCTGGAGCAGTTCGTACGCCCGCAGACGGAAACACGCAGGGATAGCTGCACCTGACGTGCACTTGTACTTGTACATATCATCATATGGATCTTCCAGCGAAGAACCCAGCCGGAGAACTCAAGGCAGGAATGAACTATGGGGAAGTGAGGCGGGTGGCTTTGGTTGCTGATACCGCACACCGTACTTGTAGTCTTCTTGACAAGGAGATGAGAGATAGCTGAACATGATCGAGCGACGCTATTGAAAGAGAGTTCATCACTTTCTCAAATGTTTTCGTGACACCCAAGTTTCGATCCTCTGTTACGCAGTACTCGCACTTGTAGTTTGGCTGGTCCTGTATCAGAATATTTACTCAAATCAGTCAATAGCCGTTGGTAATCTAATACGTTGCCACATTTCTACGATGCTGTGGGTCATAGCCAATGGCGAGTCAGACCACAGAGCTTATGATACGCGCTCATGATATGGATTGCTTGGCTTATAGAGTTCTGTACCTTCGCTGAAATGAACACCACCTCCAGCCACCCTCATGGACTCTCAGCCAAAGGGCTCTTTGCCCTCAACTTCTCACCATACCACTTGAGAAAGAGCGGAGCCGGCGCCAGCGGTAGAGCAAGGCAACCCAGCAGCGTCATGGTCCAGTGCACTCCGATGTCTTCATACATGGGCCTGGCCGCCACGACCATGGTGCCGGCGATCAAATACCGCGCCATGGTGATGCTGGCGAGCGCCACGGCGCTGTGCTCCGTGTAGCTGTCGACGATGTACTCGTAGCTGCTGACGTAGAGGGCGGTGGCGACGACGCCGAAGCCGAAACAAGCGGCCAGGCCGGACCAGATGGAGAGGGTCGCGTAGTTGGTCCAGCCCAGCCAGAAGAGCGAGATGGGCAGCAGCGGCGACGTGACGATCGCGGGCCACAGTCGGTACTCGGGCTTGACGGGGGCTTGGCGCACGTGGTGCGTCTTGCGCCTGGACCAGCGGAACAGGGCCGGCGCGGAGAGCGTGAAGAAGGTGGATCCCGCGGCGATGGACGCGAAGCACGACCCCGTCCGCCCGTCCGAGAGCCCGTACGTCTGCTTGAAGATGTAGTCGAAGCCCGAGAGGAAGCTGAACAGCAGGATGTAGATGAGGATGAGGTAGCAGCCCAGCACGGCCACGACCGGTTCGTTCTTGAAGTACACGACCGGCATGGGGAGCGTGTTTCGCAGCCGCCGCGCGAGGGATGCCTTCTCGGCATGCTCGGACACGTACGTGTATCGGCAAGAGGGCGAGTCCGTGGCGGCGGCGACGCGACGGAGGTGTCTCGCCCGCCAGTCCAGCAGGACGGGCAGGTACGTCTCGGGCAGGAAGAGCAGGGCGACGACAAAGGCGGCGCCGGAGATGGCGAGCGTCACCCAGTCCGGCCAGTGCCAGCTCAGGCGTTTGTTCTGGACGAGCCAGCCGCCCGCGACGGGGGCGAGCATCGGGGCCGCAACGTTCGCCCACGCGATGATCGGGAAGGCGAACGCGCGCTTGACGGGCCGGAACTGGTCGCTGACACTGGCGCCGTTGATGCCCAGCGCGGCGCTGGCGAACAGGCCGGCAAAGTACCGACACACGATCCGGCCGCCGAGGTTCGACGTGAACGCGCAGCCGAGCACAAAGCACAGGTAACAAAACGTGCACCCGAGGTAGACTGGGTTGCGCCCGACCGTCTCGGAGAGGGGCCCGCAGAAGAGACAGCCGGATCCGATGCCGAAGAGATACATTGCTTGCGAGAGATTCGCGGCCACTTTGCTGACGCCGAACGCTTCGCTCATGCGCGTGTTGGCCATCGAGTCGGCACCGCTGGCCCATCCCTGGGAGAAGATGAGGAACGACAGGATGACAATGTTCTTGCACCGCGCGGCCAGTGACCAGTTGCGCGGGTCAAGAGGGTCGGCGTCTCCCTGGAGCTGAACGACGACCTTCTTCCTAGCATTATCGACGCCGTCATGCTCGGACTCCGCGTGGGCGTGCTTCTCGAGATTCGTCGTCGCGAGGTCGGTTGGTTTCTCGGTCGCCGGCTCTTCAGGCGTGTCTTTGGATTCGACGCCCGCTTCAGCATCCAGGAGCTGACTGTCTCCGTACGATGATGAGTAGCCCTCTTGGTGGCTCTGCTTCTGCCTATGCCTTTCCACGTCCTCGCCAATTCGTCGGTACTGCACTACTGACCACATGTTTTTGCCGGCTTTCGAGCAGCTTCATCCTATGGATCGCGGCGGGGGTCTGTGAGAGGGAAGGGAGGGAAATACTCAGCTGTGAGCCAACGAGTGTACAATCATGCAAAGGCGTGTGAAAAGTCGACCGACAATAATGTCCAGCGAGAATATCGTGTGACGTATTTCCTTATTCGGACGATCACCTCTACGTTGGGTCGATCGCCAGCACAATGCGGTGCGTGACGTCAAAGTTGGCTTCTGAGATGAAAGTGATTGGGAAGTCAGCAGAGAGACAATGCTCTGATTTGTTTTTCAGTTGGCAATTGGAACAATCAATCAGAGGTCAGATCTGCCTCAGGTCGAAGCCGCAGGTGGTCTTGAAATAGGCGTTGCCAGCGGCTATTCTTAGTTTATAGCGGCGGGAGACTCCTTGTTTGGGGCCAGCGGCTCAGCACCTGTCAGTAAGCAGTCTACGCCCTCCCCTTCACCGACGCCTATACACACACACACGTCTACTAGGATCCTTGATGAATGGTGGCTTGAGAGGCTGTCAGCCAATGGATCATATGGTGTGCATCTTCACACGCGGCGCATTCGCCCCGGTCAGAGTCACTAATTAGGATCTTTCTCTACGTGCGAGACTGAAGTGCAGGAGTACCACAATCAGCCACTTTTACCGAAACCGTCCTCATACTACTTACTTTCACCTCCATACCAGTCTAGCTTCGGTCCGTGAAAAGAAGCTTTATCCAAGCTCACCGGTAAGGCGTGCTCCTACTGTACCTCTGGAATCCGGCCACATTGCGGGGCGTAAGCTGGGCATGGGAAGCGTTGACCCGCCCTGGTCATCGCCTGCCAGACGAACCAGTAATTTTGTAGGTCAGGCAACGTGGTGCAAGTATAAAGGGGACGCTGCCGATTTCAAGTTGCCAACTGAGTAAGCCCTCTTGAGCTGCCTAAGCTCGTCCATCATCCATACAATTTCATCGACGCTTTCCCCCAAGGAAAACCCAAACACAACCGCCACTCACTCAATCCGCCATGGATCTGGGCCAAGGAGACGGCTGGATGACAGACCCGGATATCAAGCTGTTCGACTCCAACAACTTCTACGGCGAAATCCAGCAACTTGAGCAGGACGTCGGGACCTCCGTCACCCAAGACCAATATTCCAGCCTCGTCGCGTTCCTGACGGGCGTGGCCAATGCTCAAGTCAATTTCGGGAAGAAAACATCCCTCCAGACGGACCAGTCCATGTTGCAGTACGCCATGCAGGGTGTCTCGGCCCCGGCCACCGACGAGTTCGACCCCGACCAGTTGTCTGAGTGTGTCTCGCAACTCGTCCAGGAGGGCCACCTTAACAACATCTTTGCGTACCTAGCCGTGATGTATAAGGATCAGATCGACTTTACGAGCGCGTCCCCAGAAATACAGACCGCGCTGGACAGTATCTCCCCCGAGATTGCCGACGTCAAAGGCGATCAGCCGATTCTTGTGAGTTGGCGAGTTGTGAGAAGGATCCGCGCGGCCGCTAATCGTGTTCTAATAGGCACTTTAAAGTCATCCTTTTGTGGGGGTGTACGCGAACGAGGCAACTGAAGGGCTAGGAGTTTCGGAGAATTCAGCGGGCGGGCGGGCGACGGTGGTGCATTGCGTGGATCTCACGCTGTTCACATCTTGAAGAGGGCCATTCCCCAATTCTGTGAATAGATTGGATTTGTGCCCTTTATCCTGCGACCATTCTGCTTGTCGACGGCCTACCTTCCGCTTCCCGTTTGTCATGATGGTGGTGAGCGGCAAGCGGCAAGCTCTTGAGACCCGAAATTCACATAGACACAAATGCAGTCCGCGTGGTTCGAGAGACTCTGCTCAAGGAGGGAAAAGCGAAGCGAAGCTGCTTTCTAACATAGCGGGTTCCACGCTGCAATACTGATCGAACCGACAGGTTTACCCGGCACTGTATCAGGCGAAGATGTATCTGCTCGGAGCGAATGCCTTGGATGGGCGCGAACCAAGCTCAATCGCCTGGGCGCGACCTTTAAATATTTCTCTATGGACGATACGCACAGCAAGCGGGGCAGATTTGCCGGCCCGGTGCCCAACTCAGACCTGAGCGCTCGCTTGTTTCGATGACTTCTATCTATGCAAATTCCACCACGTTGCGCAGGGTGCCGATCTTCGATATCGATATCTCCATCTTATTCCCCGGCTTGAGGAACCTTGGGGGGCTCATGCCGAAGCCGACGCCTAGTGAGGGAGGAGGAGTCAGTCATAAAACGTAGCGGAACGACATGGATGGGGATGAAGGGAACGGGACAGCAAGAAGGGAGATCAAGACGGAGAGAGAGAGACACGCAATGCATGAAATGCATGAAATGCGCATCCAGACATGACGTGGACTGACTTACCTCCCGGCGTTCCCGTCATGATCACCTGACCCTTCTGCAGCGTCGTGCCCTGGCTCAGATACGAGACGATGTAGGCGCAGTCGAAGAGCAAGTCCGAGACGCTCTCGCTCTGCCGCGTCTCGCCGTCAACGATGGTCTTGAGGTGCAGTTGCGCGGGATCGGGGACGAGCTGCGACGACACGATCACGGGGCCCAGGGGCGCGAATGTGTCGAACCCCTTGGAGAAACCCCATTGCGGGATCCGGCCGGCCAGTTCGGGATCTCGTTGCAGTTTGCGCGACGAGACGTCGTTCCCGGCCGTGTAGCCCGCGACGTAGTCGAGGGCCTCTTCGCGCGAGACGTCCTTTGCGTCGCGGCCCATGACGATGCACTAGGAGACAGTCAGTGAGTCGGTGTCGTAGATGCGACAATGATGACATTTCGCGGCCTCAGGGATACGGAACGTACCAGTTCGCCCTCGTAGTCCGCTTGCTCATCCTGCGCGATCTTGGGGATCACCACCGGCGCGTCGTGGTCCTGCAGGCACGTATTGGGTTTGAAGAAGAAGAACGGGAACGGCGGAGGTTGGCGTCCCGCTTCCTTGACTGTCGAACGCAAGAATGCTCGTCAGCCATCGTCTGGCTATAACTCACCCGATCATTCACTCGCTCGTGGGGTCGAGTGTATTCACACGAGGTTCCGCAGGACGTACTGTGCTTTGCGTAGTTCAGCCCGATGGCCCTGATCACGGGGACATCCTCCTTGGTCAACGGCCCGAGGATCTTCTTGACCGTCACGGTCTCGTCGGTCACCTTCGTCTTCCCGGACGTGTCGAAGATGTCGTCTCCGGTGATGACCTTGGCTTGCAACTTGTCCGCTTCCGTGACGTTGCCCAGGTCGAAATCTTCGGTCGGGAGAATGGGCTCGCCGCGCAGGGTTTGTCCGTCGGTGGCGACGAACCGGATCAGGCGTGTCCAGGGGAGCTTCATTGTGTTTTGTCTGAGAAGTGATGCCGATGCTGATACAGAGTCCTGGTGCTCTGGGAAACGTGTTGATACTTTTGCGTCGCGGATGATATATCGACAGTTAAGTGTGTTTTGATAATGGCGATCACGGGCAGCGTGGTGGGGAGGATGCAGGATTGCGCTTGCGGGGAAAGAACGGACCCGATATCGGCCTTAACAGGAATCCCCCTCGGAGGGGACCGTACGATACTGTACGAGTGACGCTCGTCAGGGATGATGCCCCGGAGCACTTAGGCGGGATTGTACCTCGTATGGCCACTTACTATGGCCAGCTCTCCGAGTCCACAAGGGCGTTTCTCCGGGTTTGGACAGCAGCAGCATGGAAGCAGACAAGGCTGCGGAGTCTTCAGTTGTGGTTATCACTTCCTGCGAACGAACTATGGCATCTGCACGTCTGATCAACTCTCCGTCATCCAGCCATCATGGCTGTCAGGCCCGGCTCCACGCCCACGAGATCTGCGAACAAATCAAGACTGTTATCCGTCCAATACTGCTGCATGCCCATATCATAGAATGCGAATGGGTCGTCGGGACCCAGGTTCTGCAGCGCGCCATTCATCGGGACAGACCCGTCCACAACACCCTGGGGCTGCACATGGGCGGCGCTTGGACCGTTGCCCTGTGTGAACTCCCCCTGCTGACTGGGGGCTAGGGCAGATAGGATGACAGGCCCAAGCTCTGGGTTGCTCTGAACGAGCGTCATGCATATCTGCATGAGCTTCAACAGAGTCTTTCTGATCCTCTTTGCCGATTTGGTGCCTTCGCCGAACCGTTTGAGGGCTTCCATTGCCCGTCGCAGACGGAGAATCATCTCGACGGACTTGGTTGGGTCTGGGGACTGAATCGTGGCCATGTAAGAACCATGTAACGTCTCCGGGTGGGAGCCGGTGAGTTCCAACAGCAGACAGCTAAATATCACCAGTGCTGCATTAAAGGCTTCACAGGGCAGTAAGCAGACAGTCTCGGAAATGACACCTGGGTACTTACTGTAGTATGCTGTGAACCACCAGGCGCCGAGCAGCGCCGGCGGTTTACTTGTCTTGTACACAATCTCCACGATTTCCATGGCAGACTGCTGGCAAATCCGGACACTTCTGTCACCGAGGTCGTTGAAGAAAGGATCTTCGCGTGCGAGCGACTCGGCGGTCCTTGGACGGCTTCTTTGCCGCAAGAAAGCGCTCAGGATTGGCCTATGGAGTACGATACGAGTGTTGAGATAGCGGAGCGTTAAGATGACGCTGAGTCGGTCGAAGACCGGATCCCATGTGGACACCGAGACGCCGTCAGGGTCGAGCGTATCCCACGGCCTCCGCTGCAGCTGCGGGAGGAGTTTGTGCTTCCATGCGGTGAGTTTCTGTTCGAGGACGACAGTCCTTTCCACGATGGTTGGAATGGCCAGGCCCGCATCGACGTCAACGTTGTCGCCGTACAGCTCGGAAATGATGTCTCCCAGGACATAGTATAATTGTCTGCCACCAGGTTAGTCAAGTGTACAAGGGAAGTAGAGTTGGGGTCCGATGCGTACATTGTTGCTGTAAAGAAACAGACAGTGTCCGGAGGGTCCAAGCTACTCGTCGCCGCAGCAGCGCCGCCCAACATCGTCAACTTCTCCAGATTTTGGTTGATGGGGAGGTCAAGTTTCATGATGCAGTTTGGCATCATGCAAGGTCGTCCGAACGTCATGCTGAGCGTCCTACTCACGGATTAGTGTTTGGGGCCTTCTCACAGTGCGACAGCCTACCTGTCCAGGATCATGCATCCGAACCACGTCCGCTTGCGTATCTCGGCCTCAACAGGGCTCAGGCCAGAGGATGCGGTGCGAGAGTGTAAACCCAGCTGGATTGCTGCTCGAACGGCAAGTCCATGGAGGTTCCAGGCTTGGTCGGACCGCTGAGTACCTTGGCGGTACTGTGCCATCAACAGCAAACATTGAACTACTACCGATCAGCAACTGCCTCTGATATGGTGCCGCTCATAGCAACTCCTCGGTCGTCAAGGAAGGTCCAAGAGACTTACCTGTCTCTAGACTCGCTGACTTCATCTCAATCTCGGCGGACAAGGCCTGTGCCCGCTCTATGAATATTTCCGATTCCGCCGCGTTTTTCTCTGCTGATTGATCCGGTCTGGCAGAGATGTATGTCGCAAACGCGAAGATAACATTGATGAGGCACAACCAGGACCGACTCACCGCTGTGAAGCGGTTGCGTCGCGCTGCAGAGTACGTCCGCAGAATGTTTTGCTCGTGGATATATGGGAAGAGCATCCCGGTATCTGAGAAGAACAACTTGATCAGGCGCTGTGCGCGGACTTCTGCCGGGAGGGAGCGAACATTGATATGTTGTCGTACGATTGGGCTGGTCTCGGAGAGGGTGGTGGTGACTGGAGAAGCTACCCGTGACACAATGGGCTGATTCACTTCGTTCTCTGAATGACGAGATTGACCTATTGCCTTCAGCGTAGCCGACGTCGCGTCGGAGAGGTGACGCAGCAATGCTATGTTTGACGAAGGACCGAAGAACCGCGACTCGGTCTCTTCTGGATCAGTGATGGCAGCCATGCCATCGACGGAGTCCTCGGCATTCTGCTGGACCAAGTCACCCTCGTCAAGGATCGCGACATCTTCGTCATCGTTGGACGCCTGTCGTACTTCGTGAAGGGAAGTGGTGACGTCGTGATTAGAGCTGTTCTGGTCGGGACTCGACTGCACTGGACGCTCCCCTTCCGCCGCAAACGTGACTTTCTGGTTGACAAGAAGCCGCAAGGTCTCCTCGATCGCCCGCAGTCTCTCATCGTACCCGGATGGAGGCTGGAGAGGCGGCTTGACGTTGCCAGCGGCGGGTTGCTGGTAGACGCATTCAAATCCAAGCTCGACGCAGAGGCTGCAAGCAGGCTTCGCGCCATTGCAACGAGACTTTCGATTTCTGCACGAGGTGCAAGCTAGCGCAATGCGGCGTCGTTTGTACGATGGCGGTGGTGTTGCTGAGTCCTGGCCCTGCGCGTCGGCCTCTGAGGGCCTTCGGATTTGCCCCTCCGACATCCTACGTCAATAGCGCCTTAATAGGAGAGTGGTATGACCCGTCACGTGGCTGACAGCGATACCACCGGGCGCGGTTGCATATCTAGGTGGAATCGTGCGCAGGAAGGGGATATCGGGGAAGGAGGCCACCTTTGTAGGCTTAATTGGCACGACTGAAGGCACCCCAACGCACTGGTCTTCGCTACAGCTGCTTCGTATTCCTGAGACACCGCAGATCCGGACTGCTTCAGAAGCAATTGCTGGTACGCGACCTCTCTCTTCTGCGCTCGTCGAGGCTGCTGCTGCTGCTGCTGCTGCTGTGTTCGTTTGTCACCGCGGATTTCGCCCGCCACGGCATTAGGAGCTCGAGATCTCCTCGCCAAGCCGCAGCCGAGGTGTCCCCGCACGAAAATACATGCGTCAGACGATCTCCTGCGGGGCATTCTAGAGCAGAGTAGTGGCTGTCTGACACGCCAGAATTGGTCTGGTCGAATTCACCTTTCGTTCATCGCCTCCTCACTTCACGCTTCTGCTTTCGCACTCGGACGCTGCGGATGCACTGGAGGCAGCGCAGTCCAGATGACAACCTCCGTGCCCTTGCAGACTCGGCCTAGGACTTCCTCACGGGGTCCCAATCAAGCGGGACCACCGCAACCATGGCCCCATTCCTACAAGGTAAGAAGAAGAGTTGCAATTCTACGCGGACAAAGTGCACAACCAAGTACGGTGTACATACAGCAGCATCGCTTTTACTAATCGTGATATCTCCCCTGGACCTCTACTAACGTCAAAGCATCCGACCGCACCCTCGACTTTAGGCCACTTGCGCGCCACCCATTCAACTTCTGAGGGTACAACGGGATAATTCCATCCACCTGGGCATCGTGTGCCAGCGCAACAAACACGCTGTCGCTCGAGTGCAGTGACTGAGTCTTGCGGATCGTCTCTCTCGCGCTAACTGGGTCTTTGTGGAACCCAGGCTGCCCGTTTGGTCCCACGTCAACGCTGATATCACGAGTCGGGTCGTCAAGCAAGTTCCTGTGGTGACAGCAGTCACCTCCCATAGCGACCCACTCGTCTTCACCGGTCCGCGCAAGTGCCATTTGGTGGCCAGGCATGTGGCCAGGGGCATCTAGGATAAGGAAAGATCCGTCGCCGAAGAGATCGACGCCTTCGTCAAAAGGGAATCCGGATGGGACTGAACCGTGTTTGAACTTCTGATACTCCGACCTCTTCAACTCGGTGAACCCTCTGTGCGCAAGAACAGAGCCGTCGAATGGTGAGCCATCGGCTGCGGGATAACCTGGGTGGATACAGTCTCGGGTGCCAGGTCCCACCATGATTCGAGCACGGGGAAACCGTTCAACGTCGCCGGAGTGATCAAAATGCAGGTGGCTTAAAACCACAACATCGACGTGATCGGGATGGACTGGTCCATCTGCAAGCAGGTCGTGGGCATCTTTCGGAACGTATGGCTCGATCACAGAATAATCCTCCCTGATCACTTTTGGATTTCTCTCCAGGTCCTGCGTGAGACCGTGTCAGTCCGTATGATCCGCAAGGAGACGACTGCAGGGCTTCTAGGAGACAGGGAGGCTGACCTTTCGCATACCCAAATCAAACAATACCTTCTTGCCCGAGGGGTGGCAGATCAGAAAGCTATAGTCCGGTGACAGATGGCGTAGCCCTGGGTTGCCATCGGAAAAGATCCAACGGTCAGGCAGCCAGAGATATCCGGTGGGAAGGACATATACCTCCACTTTCTGCGCGACGGCCATCTGGGGCAAGGTGTCTGAAATCGGTATGTTCTTGCTCAATTCGAATAATGTCAGCGGTGGTAATACCGACTGATATCAACCCTGAAGCAACTCGGCGGAGAATCGTTTTCCCTCCCCACTTACTCCGAAGCCACGGTGCCCAGAACCGGACTCGGCGTTAAGACTTTCTAGACTCGCCACTTCCTTTCCGATCCACACCCTTACCTCACCCCGGAACTCGCCCTGAAATGATCTGAAAGTGCGAGTGACTGGGACCGGCGTTGTCCAAGACCACATAAGTCCAGCAACAGCGACCTTTACGCTGACTTCCGACCTCCTCGCGGCTGGTTTGGCGAAAGTCTCCTACCCGGACAGTGTCTTTTCAAGAGCTTGAACAACATGAATAGGATCGACACGCACGCTCATGTTGTGCCTGAAGTATGGAGGAAGTATACCAGCGAGCATGGGTATGCCCGACCCGACGGTATGCCCGCCATTCCGGTGAGTATGCTGCTTTCACGGGCTATGGCTTAGCTCATTCACTCTCAGGCATGGTCACCCGAAGCCCACCTCGACTTGATGGGGAAGTTGGGGATTTCGAAATCCATACTCAGCATCACGTCGCCAGGAACACATCTGAAGGCGCATGATGACGAACTGGCCCGGAAAGTCACCCGCGAGACGAACGATGAAGTCGCCAACATCTGCCGAGCTCATCCCGACAAGTTCGGCTTTTTTGCATCCCTGCCGCTGCCAGACGTCGCCGGCTCGCTTGAGGAGATTGATCGTGCTCTGGATGATCTTGGCGCGGCGGGATTTGCTCTCATGACGAATGCGCACGGATACTATCTAGGCGATGCTCACCTGGACAGAGTCTTTGCGAAGTTGAATGAGCGGAAAGCAATCGTCTTCATGCACCCGACGTCTTGCCGTTCCCACAGGGCGCCCGAAGGAGAGAGACCGCTGTCGCAATACCCGGCTCCCATGCTTGAATTCTTCTTTGACACCACACGCGCGGTCGTCAATTTAATCCTGTCGGGGACGGTCGCGCGCTATCCGAACATCACGTATCTTGTGTCGCATTGTGGCGGAGCGCTCCCACCTCTCGTGGAGAGATTCTCGTCCTTCTCAACAACAATTCTAGGTGGAGATGCGGGAGTGGATTCGGGCACGGTCAAGGACCTCTTCAAGTCCAGGTTCTATTTTGACCTGGCGGGTTTCCCATTTCCCGACCAGATCCATGGTCTTTTACGGCTGTCAGATACTTCACGGTTGCTGTACGGGAGCGATTTCCCATACACCCCAGCGTCAGCACTGGGTGGTATGGGGGCTCGCACGGACGAGGAGCTGAAGAAGCTGTTCGACGAACACGTAGTCCGGGAGATCTACTCCGGCAACGCCAAGCGGTTGCTTCGGCTCTGAAAGAAAAATACATGGCCATCTGAGCGATAAGATTCCAGAGTTCGATCAGATCCGATCCGTCTAAGCTTGTGCACCCCGCTGTCCGAACAATTCCTCCTCCGCAGGGTGCACACAATCCGGGGCTATCGGAAGCCGGGTGCTTTATAAGACCTAGAACCGACTGGGCACTGGCTGAAAGCTAGTTCTCCCGCCAAGCTGTTATCTCCGCCCCCCAGTGGCACACCAGGCCAAGTCAAGGAATCGAGAGGTTTAGGCCCAAGGACAGCTACGGAGTATCGCCGTCCGAAATTGCCCCAGTTCGTGTACGGAACTCTCGCGCATTGGCAGCCAGTAGTCTAGTGTCTCCAGAGCAGCACTCTGGGGGATGTGATAAAGGACGCGATGCGGCGTCGATGACCATGGCGGTTCAACTCCATTCTGCATCCCTCCTATCTGTATCCCAAAGATGCTCACCGTGGTAGAGTCGATGAAAATGCACCTCGAGAACGACATTGAAGAGGTGGAGCGGAAGGGCCAGGACGTGACCCAGGACGTTGCTCCCGCCGACCCTCACGATCCTCTCACTTGGAGTGTCCCGCGGAAGCTCATCCTCCTCCTCGTGGTCGGCATCTGGATCTTGCTGGGCACGTCGAACATCATCATCATCGCCCCTGCCATTCAGACCATCCCACTCGAGTTTCATTCGTCGTTTGACAGCTCTACCTACATGGTCGGCGGCCCTCTCCTGGCATACGGCATCTCTTCCTTCCTGTGGGTGCCGGTTGCGAACAGGTATGGGGTCAGACTGGTCTTCGTGCTTGCTGCTCTCGCCGCTGCATGCATGGACTGCTGGGCCGCAAAAGCGACCTCGTTTGGCAGCCTCGTCGCGGCAAGGACACTCGCTTCCTTCTTTTACGCGCCCCCGGAGACGCTGGCGCCTCAGTTGGTCGGCGATGTGTTCCATCTGAAGGACCGGGCCAAAGCCATGACATGGGTGGGAATTCTGCAGGCCAGTGGATTCTCTGGAGGACCGCTTGTTGGGGCCTTTATTATCCAAGACCGGTAAGCTCCATGCCATTGTTGGCTGCATATTTTGCTGATCCGTCTCATAAGAACCCTTGGCTGGCGCTGGGTCGAATGGATCCTGGCCATCATCACCTTTGGCACCGCGGTCATTATGCTTCTGCTCGTCCCGGAAACGCAGTATACGGGAAGCTCGCCGGCAGAGACTTCACCGAGATCATGGAAGGACGACCTCCGGTTCTGGCCGGTCAGCGGTGGAGGAACACCGAAAGAACGCAGGTATAATGACAATGCGCACAGCCAAAAATCACTTCTTTCAGCTGATGCGGTCTCAGTGTTGCTCACGGGCACTGGACTATCCTACCATATTTTGGCCATCCGATCGTCATGCTGAATACTGCATTCTTCTCTCTCACCTTGCTGGTCACCACCTACACCTTGGTGAGTTAGATTCGGTCCTTGTCCAACACCACCTCTAACTGAGCTCGCAGACCACTCAATCAATCACCTACTTGACTGTGTATCCGTTCTCGATCGGGAACTCCGGGCTCACCTTCATCGCACCACTGATAGGGACGTGGGGAGCAATGTTGTTCTGCGGCGTGCTTGCCGACCGCCTCTTCCTTCGTCTAACCAGAAAGGAGGGACATAAACCACAGCCGGAACGCCGTCTACCCCTTCTTATCGTCACCGGCGTGGTCGGTATAGCTGGATCTCTCTTGTTCGGCATCTGCACGCAGGAGAAATGCCATTGGGTGGCGCCACTGTTTGGGTCCTGCTTTGGTACGTACTTTCGCCTCCTCTTCTCTTCTCAAGCTCTCCCGGACGTAGTTCTGACGCAGCCCACTCTTTTCTAGTGAGCTTCTGCTTCATCTCATCCCTGAGCATCTCCTTCGCATACCTCCTTGACGTGTACGAAGCGAAGATGGATACAGTCATGGTCATCGACAACGGCATGAAGAACCTGGCGGCGTTTGGAATCAGCTATGCGATTGTCCCATGGAACACAAGCGCAGGGTATACGGTGCCCTTTGTGGTCATGGCCGTGATTCTGCTGGTCGCACACCTGCTGATGGCCGTGGTCTACTTCCGAGGCAAGCAAATGAGGGAATGGACTGCGCAGAGGTTCCCCACGACCGGGCCCATGCATCATGGAGACGCGTTTTGAATTCTCGGAACAGCCCGTAAAACGTGATGGAGACCATGAACGTAAGAAAACTCAGCAGGGAGAACGGCCATTCCGCGAGCTTCCTCCACGCCCACACAGCACACAGTAAGCCGGAAAGATGTGTATAAATTCCGAAGCTCACGAGGCTTAAGATCCAGCCTCGCTGGAGTTCGGATGGGTCTTTGTCAGCAGTTATAAAGCAGGGAAGGAATTGTACGGAGTAGTGAGACCAGATCAGCGCCTAGTCGGGAGAAATGCATCACATCACATCAGCCCCCAGTAAACACAAGCTCAGCGAGTTTGATTTCCATCGTTCCGCACGTCCATGCTTTCTCAGTGCTGTTTTCCCAGAGACGTAGGTATGTAGTCAGTAGTGGGTATCTCCGTTCGTGACCGTCTTGGGACCTTCATGGAGATAAAAAGGGGCCAGCAGGGGGGTGTGGCCAAGCGGATCAGTCGGGTAACTATCGGACCGGCCTCGAGCTCTCGAGACACCAAGGATCCCCGCTTCGCCTGCCCTCCCCGCCCTCCGTACGAGGCCCTCGAGACTCTCCGTATCCTTCCTCCCCACCACCGGAAAGGCGCAATTCGCCTGCAAAATTCCACTCCCCTTGGCAATACTAATTGAATTGCTTTGCTGGGACCCCCCTCCCACGCGGCTGGCACCGATTCGATTCGTCCCAGGAATGCCTCGTTTCGTCCGATAGGGACAACAGGGACTGCTAGGGTTAGGACTGTAAGCGGCCAGTCCAACGCAGCCCAGCATAGGGATCGCCCGCGCGCTTTTGGCGTTTGGCCCTTTTGGCCTTTTGTATATCTTGTCGTGTGCGCGCACTTAGACTCTTGTCTGTGTTGGGTGTGTGTGGGCGAGACCTTTTCTCACCTAGCTTGCGATTGAACGGAACGGTGACACGGTACACGGTATACGGCACGTACGCTGTCTGATACACGTATACGTACGCTACACCGTGCACTACACGGTATATCACACCGTCCGCTACACCATCCCATACACGAACACTGCACGTACACTGCACGTCACTATACGAACACGACCGCCCGCTACACAGTGCATCACAGTATATCCTCTATTCAGGACGTGTACCGTTACTTGCTCTATCATCTATCATCTATTGTACTGTATCGGTACCGACATGGCATCTTCGATCCCCACGACCCAGACGGCCGCATGGCTCGAGAAACCTCAGCCAGGAGCTCGCTTCCAGATCAGAAATGATATCGAGGTGCCCACGCCGGGCGAGGGGGATGTGCTCGTCAAATTGGAGTATACGGGGTTCTGGTGAGTCGTCTGGTTAGCTGTCCATTTTCCGCTTCCGCTTCCGCACGCAGCAAGAGCCCACCCAGCATCCTGTACATGATAACCCACGCACTGACCGCGCTACAGCCACTCGGACGTGCATAGCGCGTACGGCGACACGCCCATGAGTACCGATATAGCCGGCCATGAGGGCGTGGGACACGTGGTTAAGCGTACGTCGTCGCCCAGCTGTTTTCTGTCTTTGAGACCTGATGTCCCCCTCCCAACGACCGGCGAGAGACTAATGTTGATATAATGGATCGACAGTTGGCCCGAATGTGTCTAGCGAGTTGATGAATACGAAAGTGGGTATCAGGTTAGTAAACTAGTTGTGTCCGCGGGTTTGTACACTTCACTCTGTGTGAGAAGAGGCATACACGGACTGCAGGGTGGGACTTCAGGGAAGCCCGCTAACATTGAACTTCCGCCCCACGCTAGATGGCAGTATAGCACGTGTGGGAGTTGCGAGATTTGCCACGTCGACCCGACGGCTTGTCCGAACCAGGTCAATTCCGGACGGGTGAGTACTACGTCCCTGCAAGGCAGCGCATCCATGCTGACATGTTATGTCCCGACAGAACACGAGGGGGACTTTCCAGCGTAAGTATCGAATCTGCCGCCCCCGTGGGGCTGACCGAAACGGGGCGCTTAGACTGACCGGACCGGGGTGGGTACAGAATATATCGTCTCTCCCGCCAAGCACGTCACGAGGATCCCAACGAACTTGAAGGCCGAGATCGCGGCACCGCTTCTTTGTGGTGAGTGAGTGCGCGTCGTCGTGTGTGGACCGAAGGATACATACCCTCGAGAGGCTTTTCATCTGACGTTGGCGTGTGTCCTTCCCAGCCGGTTTGACCCTCTACTCTGCGATTGCGAAGGCGAGGCTCCGGCCGGGCGACTGGCTGGTCATTCCCGGCGCGGGAGGCGGGCTCGGGCACATGTGAGTGTTCTTTCCTTGCACCTGTGTCTCGTCACATGCCATGTCGCTCTACTTCCCTTTGCATCCCGTCATACGTGCATGTGCTTAACAAAGACCCGTTCTGCACAGAGGGGTCCAAGTCGCCGCCAAGCGCGGGTACAAAGTCATCGCCATCGACAGCGGGGAGGCCAAGCGCGACCTGTGCCTGAAGTTGGGGGCCACAGCTTTCCTCGACTTCAAGAAAGACGCGGTGAGTGAATGGAGCACACCACCTGCGTAACCAAGCGTTTTTCGACACACTGACGCGCGCGGGGGCAGGTCGAAGAAGAGGTGAAGCGCCTGACCAACGGCTTCGGCGCGCACGCCACGATCGTCACGGCCGGCATCGACGCCGCGTATGAGCAGGCGTTCAAGCTGATCCGGAACCATGGAACGTTGGTGTGCATTGGGCTGCCGCGCTCGGGGAATCCGTTGCCTATTTCGCCGTTCTGGATGTGTGTGAGAAGTGAGTTGTCTTGTCCCGCTCCTGTCCTCGATGGCACCCTCATGGCGCCTCCCGGGATCCCATTCGACGCAACTGTAACTGCAACTCACTCTTGTTGACACGCCCGCAGGTCTCACGGTCGTGGGTTCGTCGGTCGGAACGGACGCAGAAATGCAAGAGCTCCTGCAGATGGCTGTGAAGGGCGATGTCGTGCCGCAGATAGCGGTCTACGAGTTTGAAGAGATCAACACTGTCATGGAGAAGCTTGTCAGGTTCGAGATTGAGGGTAGAGTTGTGCTGAGAATACCCTGAGTGATGGACTTGTCCTGCGTGCACAGCGTGGTACAGCGGGATGGTCAATAATAATGCTAGATTTACGCCACGCGTTAGTTACGGAAAATCGTGACTGTAAGGCATGCGTGGGAATTTGTTTCTCGCTGGTTTGTATCTAGCCTGGTGCCAAAAATCTGTACGCCCAGCACAATACTCCGTACTCTCTGCGTATCTTTACTTGGCAGTAGTAGAGAAACGAAAACCCAAAAAAAGTTCACATCTGAGGAGAGTGGGATTCGAACCCACGCGGGATTACTCCCATCAGGAAACGTCTATCTCAACAGAGCTGAGATACTTAAAGTGCTAAGACTCAAATGCCTTAACCTGACGCCATAACCAACTCGGCCATCTCCCCCTAGGAAATCTGGTGCTGATTTGTGATTGACGAAACGGTTACACAAAATATATCGCACGACTTTTCACAAGCCGAGGTTGTCTCCGGACCCTTCCCGTAGGACATTTGATCCGTAACAGGACACTGGGCCGAAGGGTTTGAGCACTCAGATCACACTTTCTACAGTACCTTGTGGTGGATCATCTCCGCCTGTGATGAGATCAACCACAGCACTCGACAAGGACATCTACTGCTTTGCGCACGGAATATGTTCGCAGTGTCAATCGCGAGATAAATGTCTTTGATTGTCTGTACGGTCACCGCGTGGATGTTGTAAGTGTTGTCTTTGTCTTGCTCTTAGTCCTCACCTGGACTCTGAAATGCGGCCGTACCCCACGAAACAACCACTTCTCTCCAAAGGTCGGATAGTCACGGTCCCGTGAAATGCATCGGGCCATTTCAAGCTTACACAGTACGCCGTTGCGCTGTATGCCGGATTGACTGGATTGAAAATCCTGTCACGTGGTGGGACGATCTTGGTAGGTGATTACTCTAGCATCTGCCCGATATCCTGATGTTCTATGACAGGCGTCCAAGTGGTCATTCCCATTCTGTTCAGACATCCAAAGCCCTTAGATACCAACCACCTCCTTGATCTTATTCAGCTGGCCATCGCTCTTCGAAATAGGGACGAAAGCTTCCAGACCTCGGAGGTACCGCGTGTGAAGATTTTTCACCATGTTTAAGGGTCAGCTGGATAGGCGCGGAATGAACACGAGGCCTATGACCCCGTCCACGATGAACGCATTCCTGGAGACCATAATCAAGGCGCTCAACCGAAACGGATTCAACTTCCCACAACTCGAAAGCTGGACTTCCCAGGTCAGAGGGATGGACGGTTGTGGATTCGGTATGTAGGAAAGACCACCTCTTTTACACATTTTTAACCATGCACGAAATCAACAAAAAGCCCAGAGACGACCTTGACGATCGTCTCGGCCAGTGCCTTGAGGGACTTGTCCTTGGTTGACACGACGTCTGCGTGGCCCGTGCCAATGGAGATGAAGCACTTGAGGATCGGCTTCAGCTCGCGCGTGTTTTCGCACCAGATGTTCGCCGCTTCGTCCTCGACCTGACTGACGGGGTTGTTCGCCCCAATCGCCCCGTCGACGTACCTGCGCACCCCGATCCTCACGGGATCGAGGAAAGACGGGGCCGCCGACGTGGCCAGCGCGGCTTCCCAGATTCGCGGATTGTCGTCAAACCCACCAGGCAAGCGATAACTCCGTAGCCGCGCGATCTGGTTTGTCTCCTGCGACTTGGCGCAAACGAAGCTGGCACCTGGCGTTAGCTGAATCCCCTGGCTGTTGAAAACTGAAAGACCGAAGAGGGGAATTCATGCATTCAGTCACTTACACCCTGCACTTCCGCGTAGAGTCCCGATCGGCAGATTGGTCGTACAGCACGTCATCTTCCAGGATGCCGTGGCGGTCTCGAATCACCCGGCTGATGGCGGCCTCGAGCGTCTTGGAGGAGAACCTGGCATTGACGTTGCGCATGAGAGAAACGGAGAAAAGGTTCTTTTTCTTTTCAAACACAGCCTTCATGGTCTCTCGGAAGGCGGCAATGCATTCCTCGACATCCATTTCCAGTCGCCCGAGCATGATGGCGACGAGACTAAGAAAGCGCGTTCTGTTCAGTCTGATTGTTCGCCTCCCACCCGCACACACGCACACATGGATACCCGTTCTCCAAGATGGGGGCGCAGATTTAAATTACCCTCCAGTGCTTGTCCCGCCGATGAGATCAAAGTTCAGGGGCCGTACCTCCATGCAGAGTGAGGCCTGTCCTTACTCTGGATTGCCGCAACACCTCGTATTCACTCCAGACCAATCGGACTCGGAAGTTGCCCGTGGGCTGTCGCGTAGACCTGGGCGTTCTTACCCCTTGGTTCATCAGGTGTTATGGCAATCTCGCCAACGCGATCAAAAAGGCAACCATTTTTGTATCAACAGGGTGCGTTACTGATAAGCACTGTTCGAAAAGAATCCGCCTGCAGAGGCTTCAAGCCAGTATCACTACTCCGTATGCCGGACCGGAACGCCAGCAAGAGCATATTCAGCCCAAACCCATCGCCCTAACGGACCCCTTTTCCTAGACTCCCTACCGTGTACCGCGTGGTCAATGGCCATTCAGATCTCCATTCACCGTGTTCGACTTTGACTTTGACGTCGGCGCCCGCTCCTCCCACGCCTGCTTGATCTCCTCCTCGGCGTCATAGCCATAGCACCACCTCTGGGTGGTCGGGTCGCTCCACTGGTTCGGACTGGTGACGAACTGTTTGCCTTCGACTTCCGGCCTCATGGCCTCGTCGCGCGCCCTCTGCAAGGGTCCGTCGGCAAAATGCCACAGCTTGCCATTGATCAGACTGGCCTCCTGCATCTGGGACGTGCGCTTGATGCGCACGGCCTCCCAAACGTGCAGCGCTTCGGGCAGCTCCTTCGCGCTGCCGACCAGGTCGATCGCCTCGGCCAGAGCCGCAGCGTCTTCTACCGCCATGGCAGCGCCCTCGGACATGTATGGCACCATGGCGTGTGCGGCGTCGCCCATGATCAGGAGTTTGTTCGAAGGCGCGACCCAGCGGGTGAGTGCCGAGCCGCTGACCAGCGGCCATTTGAGCGTCGTCTTGATCATGTCGATGATCTTGGTGAGTCGCGGGTCCCAGCCGTTGAAGTGCGACCGCATGTCCGCCAGGATGTCGGCCGGGCTGCGCTGGTTCCAGGTTGCGGGGTCTGAGCGGTCTGGATGCGAGAGGACCATGTTGAACGACTTGCCGCCCGCGATGGTATATGTCATGACGTGTCTCATGCTGCCGATCCAGAGGTTGAGGCCGGGCTTCGCGAGCAGCTCGACCAGCTCGGGGTGCAGCTTCATCTCCTCGACGTCGACGGTCGCGCGGTAGGCCGCAAAACCGGTTCGCAGCGCCGGTTGGTCCACGCCTCCGAGCACCTTCGGCCGTCCCACGGATTTGACTCCATCCGAACAGACGATCAGGTCGGCCGTGAAGGACTGGCCGTGCTCGGTGGTGATTGAAGGCGTCTCGGCATCATAGTCCACCACCTTGGAGTTGATCTGCACCTCGACGCCGAGCTGCAGGGCCAATTGATGCAGCGCGTCGTGGAAATGTGCCCGATGGACCACGTAATACGGCGCGTCGAAGTTCTCCTGGAACTCAGGGATGAGCTTGGTGAGACCAATGGCCGCGCCGTTCTCCCATCTCCGGAACTTGATGTCCTCTGGCTCGACGACCTTGTCACCCAGGAACGGTCTCAACCCCCATTTCAGGAGGAGCCGACTCGAGTTTGATGGGATCTGGATGCCAGCGCCAACCTGAAGTAGAGCAAAGCGTGAGTCCTATAGACTATGTTTTCGGAAAGGAGAACATAACATACCTCAGCAAGGGCAGGGGCTTGCTCAATGACCGTGACCTTATGACCCTTCCTGGCCAGGGCAATAGCCGCTGACAGCCCACCGAGCCCGGCGCCGACAATAATGATACTCAACCGCACGGCCGAGAATTCATCCTTGTTGAGCAAGCTGGAAGCCTGCATTGCTTTGAGCCGTTTCTGTTCTTCCTTCTGTAGCTTGATCAAGAAATCGAGACTTCCAGTCGGATATGAAGCCACCTATTTGGGGACCGGCATTAGCATGAGCACCAACTAGTACCGGCTCGGCCACTAAGTAGCATTGCAGCCTCGTGGACCTACCTCGGGTATCTGGATGATTTCCTCCTTCACGGGCGTCACACCCATGACTGGCTCGGGCTTCGCCTGCCCATTGACCACCACCACACCTGACAGGATCTCGACCATTGTGAAGGAGCTGAAAGACCTATGCTCGTTGCAATTCGTAGATGTGAACGCGTCCGATGTGTAATTCGTGCAGGTCGAGGATGTTAATGTCCAGAGTATCCGGCTCAATCGGCGTGGACACCTTTACTTTTTCTTTTTCACACTTTCCTTCTACACGGAACAGGAGGTATGTACGGCAAGGCGCGGTGCCAGACAGGAACGAACGACGGACCACCCGAAAAGACCGACGTGCAATACCCGATCTTAGCCCACTCGACTCGTCCCGCGGCGGTGGTGGGAAGCTTAAGTCGACCTCGTAACAAGCACACAGTAACTCCGGGCGCTGAGGTGGAGGGAATGTGGCGGACGGAGTGTTTCCGTCGCCGGGTGTGTATCGGCAAGGGGGGGTTGACAATGGAGACATCCGACTCCTTTCTCCACCCACGCCTCCCCCTCGTCATCACCATCTACTCGTTCTATGCGCATGACTGTCTAACGGTTCGATCAACGATTTCCTACAGCCGATCTAACTGAGAGTCTGCATCGAATCCTACAGCCGGCCGGTCGGATCCAGCTGAACGAGCCTGGAACCAAAAGCTTCCATCTGGGCGTCGGTGCTTGCTTGCTTACCCCGGAGTGCGTCTCGTAGGTTCAAAGGATAAGAAGTCCTGAAGTTCACTTGCTACAACATCGCCGTCCATCACATCACACCACATCACCAGCACCAATACCTGGATCGTTATCGGTTATACCTATCCCAATACACACCTATACTTATACCCGTTTCTATATCTATACTCGTCTCAAGGACACTGTCCACCTCCTCACACCACGAAATGGGCTCCCTAGGCAACGTGGCCGAGCGGATCTCGGAGCTCGTGACCCCCAAATGGGGCCAGAAGGCAGACGCCAACGAGGAACTGGTCGACAATGCCCTCAAGGTCAACACCAAGCCCCTGTGGACGCAGATGGCAAGACTCAACCCGCCGGCTCCAGACCCGAAGTGCGTGCCCTTCATCTGGCGATACGACGAAGTCCGACCGACCCTCCTGCGCGCGGGCGAGGTCGTGTCCGAACAGCAAGCCGAGCGAAGGGTGCTCATGCTGGTGAATCCCGCTAGAGGTATGTGTGTTTGTCTTACTACTGGTCTTCCCCCATCATCACTCGGTGGTGGTTCGATCCCAAGGAAAGGGTTCATATCATGCTAACCGCGATTTGCCACAGACGCCCCCTTCACAACCGACACGCTGTACGCGGGCCTCCAGCTCGTGATGCCCAACGAGACGGCGCGCGCGCACCGCCACACCGCCTTCGCCATGCGCTTCATCATCGAGGGCCAGGGCGGCTTCACGGCCGTGCACGGCAAGCGCATCACCATGCAGCGCGGCGACGTCATCCTCACGCCCACCTGGAACTGGCACGACCACGGCAAGGACGGCTCCGGCCCCATGATCTGGCTGGACGGCCTCGACCTGCCCAACTTCCAGCACTTCCCCGTCCATTTCGTCGAGCACTTTGCCCAGCCGCGCTACCCGGCCGACGACGCCGACTCGGCCGCCAGCCCCATCGTCTTCCCTTGGTCCGCCATGCAGGCGAAACTGGACGCTCAGCCCGGCGACTGGGCCACCGAGGACTATCTCAAGGCCGATGGACGGGAAGGTACGTTTTGAGTATTCGCGCACACACACACACACGCACACACAAAAAGAGCCGACCAACTCTTTCATTCGTTCGTTCGTTCGTTCGTTCATTCGCTGACATGTCAACGTTTCCACAGTATCTCGCATTCTGGGCGGTTCTGCTGAACGCCTCAACTCTGGCGCCTCGTCGCCTTCGGTCCGCGAAACCGCGTCGTCGGTCTACCATGTCGTGCGGGGCGCCGGGCACAGCGTCATCAATGGCGAGCGCATCGCCTGGAAGCAGGGCGACACGTTCTGCATCCCTGCGTGGAATGAGTACCAGCACACTGCTGCCGAAGGCTTGTCCGTGCCGGTCTATCTTTACAAGTTCCATGACAAGCCCATGTTGAAGGCGCTGGGATTTTATCGCGTCGAGGGCGTGGATGTCGAGACTCTGGTATCGGATTAGCTTGGGCTTACGAGTATAAGGTCCTTATGTTTATATGCTTGATGTTGGACGTTGAACGGTGAAAAATCGGTGGAATTTGTACAGATCCCACGGCCATGTTTGTACGTGTCGAGTAATGAATGGCCACACATTCTCCATTTATACGATATGTATAACGAAATGGAACGATCATCTGACGCGGCGTGATGGCGATTGCAATCCATTCTTGTCGAGCACTGCAATTTCGCCAAGTTGACATCGCGCTCCGGCTCAATCAGATGGCGTGTACAGGGTACAAAATGCACGAAATGCTGTGGTCGAAAATACTCCTGTACTCCCAACAGTCATACAACTCGGAATGGGCAATCGATGCTACCAAGCAGCCAAGTCTGTGTCTTCGTGTGTTGCAAAACGCCACCAACGCCAATGCTAACCAATCAATCATGAATATTCCTGAGGTTGTGGAAAAGTCAACACCGCTTCAGTTGCTTCGAAACCATGCAGAGCTGCAAAGAGCAATCCTTGTTGGGACATCTGTCGGACTTGGGTGCACCTGGTCGCCAATACCATCACTTTCTCCTCTTGTCCGCAAGCGCCATAAGCCTCTTACGTTTCTCTTCTTTCTCACGTTTCAGTTGGGCTTCCAACGCCAATTCTCGAGCATCTTCTTCCTTAGCGGCCTTCAACGCTCTCTGTTCCTCTGCGTCCAAGTCATCCAGTCCAGCTTCCATGTCAGATGAGACGTCGGACGCATAATCATCTTCCTCATCCTCGCCGTAGCCACCCATGTCGTCTGAAATGTCGTCTTCGTCAGTGCCAAGATATTCATCGTATCGTTTCTGCTTGGGTGGCGGTTTAGCAGTACGGCCAGATGCGATACCCATGGTCCCCTTGTAAGATGAAGATGCAGGAGCATGCAAGGGCGGGCGGGGGGCTTTTGGCACCCTCGGCTGGTCTGTCCTCTTCGCGGGGCTAACGCTTCGAGACTTGGCCAGTTGTTTTCCACCAGGTGCAGGTCTCGTACCGCCGGATTTCTCCTTTGTCGCCTTAGCCTTTTCTTCCTCTTGCCGTCGTCTCTCTGCCATCTTGGACGTCTTTTCTCGATGTGTTGGCTGATGTTTTATCATCCCAACTTGGCTTTGTTGGGCTTTCCCCGTCTGCGCCTGTTTTGCCCTTGCCATCAACTCTGCATAGGAACCCTTTGCTGGCCCTTTAGAAGCTGGAGTGGTCGGTGTCGTTGGGGCAGAGCCAGCCTTAGCCGGGACACCGGCGGTAGCGTCGAGTCTGGGTCTGGGTGCGGACAAATTCCTCTCAGTCTTCTCATTGGCCGGTTTTGGGGCATTGAGTGGAGGGGCAGCCGGACGGTGAGTAACTCTGTTGGTAGTAGAGATGGTCGAGTTCGGTTTGATGAGCTTCTCTGGCTGTTTTGGTGAGCCATCTTCGGCCTTTCGCTTCACGCCGTTCAGTGGTGATGGAGCAGCTGGTACACCGAGCCGTGAGCCAGCCTTGCTGACATCTGAGACTGGCCGGACTCCATTCGCAATCAACGGTGGTCGTGCTGGTGGTCTCGGTGGCGCTGGGGACTTGTCGCCACCAATCGAATTGACAATGTCACTGAAAAGACTCATCTTGGAAGCCGAAAAAGGTGACTCAGAGGTGGTTGAAAGAGTCAAAGAAGAGTTGTGGCGATCGGCATTCGACGCATAGCACTCATATTTGCGCGCAAAGTATGAGTTATGTATAGGCTGAAGACTAGTGATAGGCAGCGGTCGCACCACGCAGGAGTGAAAGTAAGGGAAGAAAAGGAACAAAGAGAAGAAGTTGAGGGCGAGAACAGTGAAATAGCAAAGAAAGTCGGAGCCCCCGCGCCGCTGTCATGACTTCGCCCGTGCCAAGGCATTTTGATTGACGCTAGGCTATATCCGGCCCTGGGCTTCGGCAAGCCTTCCCAAAGAATTTCCGCGGTTTTCGCATCGCACAGTGCAACAATTCGAGCCAGGTACGACCGCTTTCTTGACTCACACAACACTCCTAGAACTTGAAGTGCCAGTCTCCGCCCAACCTAGCGGTTAAATCGATTGTCTCTCTCGTTCGAAACCTCCTAATACTCTGTAAGTCAGCCACGGCGCTCCTAGCGAACGTTTCGCAACTGACTTGCGCGCAAAGCAACCCAATTCAAAATGAAGCACCTCGCTGCATACCTCCTCCTCGGCCTCGCAGGCAACAACGAACCCTCTGCCAAGGACATCAAGGAAGTTCTCTCCTCAGTTGGAGTTGACGCCGACGATGAACGTCTCGACAAGCTCCTCGAAGAACTGAAGGGCAAGGATATCAACGAGGTATGGCATTCCACTTGTCTGAAGAGGCACGGGGCACAGAACTGACACATTGCGACAGCTGATCGCCGAAGGCTCAACGAAACTTGCGTCCGTCCCAACTGGTGGTGCTGGCGCCGGCGCCGCTGCCCCCGCTGCGGGTGCTGCGGCCGGCGGTGCTGCTGAAGCCGCGGAGGAGAAGCCTGCCGAGAAGGAAGAAGAGAAGGAGGAGTCCGACGAGGATATGGGTTTCGGTCTCTTCGATTAAGCGGCATATTACGGCATTCATCAGGACGGGTTGACTACGCCATCTCTACCGCCCAAGCGCAAACGAACGTATTGGGAAGAGCAACCGCAATATCGTATGCGAAGTCGCCAACAGAGGGCAACATCTGTTGCGCTATTCATATGTGCCATGCTTGCAATGGTCTAGGGCGGCTTGTGACAATTAAGAGACAGGCCGTTGGATTGGCAGAGAGACATGGGATTCCTGCCCGCCGTGAGATAGGAAGAGCCATCTTCGAACCCAATCAAACAGTCAAACCAGATCATTACAATCAAATCGTCTGACCCCTTGTAATTAACCGAGTGAACAATCCATACGTAGTCATAGTATTCACAACCGAGTCACCTCTCTTAACGTTCTCCGACTTTCAGAGCGCACAAGGCTTGACAAGGCTGCAGTGGGGCGCCAAGACTCAGCATCCGCACTTTCAGATTTTCCCACGATCCCAATCTGGCCAGCCGCACCTCACTTTGTCCCTTGTCCCTCATCCTCAATCACAACCACACCGGCGCGTCCAGAATTCCCGACCGCAATCATGGCTGACGCCGACTACGTACGCTTCCCCTTTGCCCACTGCACCCTCATTGGGAGCCACGATCACTGACACGGTGTTGAATGCACAGAACGCCGAAGAGGCCGCCGAGCTCAAGAAGAAGAGAACCTTCCGCAAATTCTCCTACAGAGGAGTTGATCTCGATCGGTGCGTCGTCGTCCTTTTTTAAATCAATGGCAACAAAGGGGAGCAAATTAGCTAACCCTCTGCCTTTTCTTGTGCCCTGTCTGTAGCTTGCTCGACATCCCCTCCAACGAACTGCTCAACATCCTCCATGCGCGCGCTCGCCGCCGATTCAACCGCGGTCTCAAGCGCCGTCCCATGGGCTTGATCAAGAAACTGCGCAAGGCCAAGCAGAATGCCAAGCCGAATGAGAAGCCCGACCTCGTCAAGACGCACCTGCGAGACATGATCATCGTGCCCGAGATGATCGGGAGCGTCATTGGCATCTACTCGGGCAAGGAGTTCAACCAGGTGGAAATCAAGCCGGAGATGGTGGGTCATTACTTGGGAGAGTTCTCGATCTCGTACAAGCCTGTCAAGCACGGTCGACCGGGTATTGGTGCCACGCACTCTTCGCGGTTTATCCCCTTGAAGTAGATGGTGTTGGGGACGTTTGAAGACATGGGCATGTGGAGAGATTGCATGGCAGCCAGCGAGATTGGGGCACATGTTCTTCGACTGCATGAAAGCATGAAGGACGTCTTGCTCACCATAAGATATCGGTAATGCAATGCACCTGGCATGTTTCATGCAGATATTCAAATCGGAGGCTGTGAATGAACACCAGGCTCTGACACCGAAGCATGGAAAATTATGCCTTCAACCAACAGATACGAATTCCTTCCAATGCTGTTGCACTTGGCTATTATACTTATGCTTTTGTGAGCCCCCAACGCCTCGCTATGTCGCTGCAAGCAGATAAAGTGTGGTAGTGGTAGTACAGCCTGCCAGAAGCCGCTCGCCTCTCGTGCCCAAACCACCTCGTCACTAGGTCAACGAAGGCGTGTGTCGCCTGGAACACGTAGGACTGCACGCAAATCGTGACCAACCCATCCGTCCCTATGCGCTTGGGTCCTCGCGTGCAAGGCTCCTCATGTCTGGCGATGGGTTTGTGACTTCTGGGGGTCGATCTGCCGCCTCATTCGCACCTCGTATCTCTGGGTCGTGCTCAATCAAATGCTCCATCTCGCGGTGTCTGCTCTGAGCACGATTCGACTCCTCTGCTTCCTCCAGCGCCATCGCCTCTTCCAATGCACGCAGCTCATCGGCAACCTCAGCCTCAGCCACCGGATCAAGCACCTCTTCTGCTTCATGAACAGGGCAACCATCAGGAAGTTCATCGCCCTGCGCAGATTCGAGTCGATTCTCAGAGAGTCCCAATAACCCATTCAGCTCGCCTTCCACGTCACTGACACCGTTCATAGGTTGTAGGATCTGACTGTCCTCCCTCTGAAGGATGTTTTCTCTCCTCAGAGGTGTTCCCCGTTCAGCAACGACGATGGCCTCCCGATGCCGCCTTCTCAGGTGTTCTTCTTCTTGGCTTCTTTCCGCAGAGCGCAGCCTTGCACCAGCTCTCGTCGTAGGCCGTCCCATGGGTTCATCCCAAAGCGTGATGTTATCCGGCAAGAGCATCCCAGCTGTATCCTCGCCATTGACCATTCTCACATCGAGGTCTTCGTCCTCGTCGGAACCATCCTCGGCATATCCCCAATTCCACGAATCTCGCGTCCCACGACCGATATTAACGTTCTCCCGGACACTGCTCGCACTTAGCCCGACCTGCCTCATCTGCTTTCTGCCCATGGGATATTGCATGACTATGATGATCACATCCGCCATCAAGGGATCGTCATTCATCCAGGCTATGCGATCAAACAGGAGGGCAACATCTGAGCGCTTGTAGTTAAAGCCGGAGTTTTCCGGTTGAGCACAAGGGAAGGGATAGTTCGCTAGCCATTTAGCGACCAGACCTCTGCGTAGGGCAGCGTCCATGGCGGAGGTATACTTGAAGCCACGACGAGGATGGCTGCATAGCATGTTCGTAAGAAGGGAGATTAGCGCGAGTTCTTGCGATGGGCGATATTCGGGTCGGATGGGTGATGGCGGCAGTTTCTTTACGTCTGTTGCTTCATCTGGAGCCTGAGCCTTCCGGTTGGAGGCGCGTTGCGAATGCTGAGGCAGAACGTTGATCAGAGCCGCTACGACAGCAGCGACAGATTTTGCATCTCTGAATTGGTCGCATATGGCTGAGCTGAACGAACTGTTGTTGAGAATCAAGCGCAGCGCATTGATGGCATCCTGCCGACGCTCGTAATTCCTGCTCGCGAGATCCCGCAGTAGTAGATCTCGTGCACGGGATCTGGCCGTGCGACTGGCGACAATCTTGATAGCTGAATTCCGCAGATCGTAGCTGTATCCGTCTGCCAGCGTCCGAAGAGTTTCGATATTCAGCGCATTTTCGGAGTCCTTCTGCAGACTCTTCCGTGGCGGCGGCGGTGGTTCTGGCGCTGGCGCTTTCGCTGCATCTCTGACCTGTTTGAGGAGCGAAGGCACCGCTACGTATGCTGTGCCAAAGCCTAGAACAATTAAAGTCACCAAGAAGCGGTTCGAGGTGAAAACGGACATCTTTGGAGGCCCATGTAGGGCTATGAGTGGGAGGAAGAGGAGGAAGAACATGTGCCGATGCAAGGCGAGGCTGAAGTCGTTCGCCAGGCACCCCGAATTGTGCTCGGCAAGCCAGTTCAATATAAGACAAACAAATTGATTGCGATACAATATGTATTTGTACTGCCCCAAGTCTATGGCAGAGGCAAGAAAATGAGGGGTATCCAGGATGTAATTGATCTACATTAATGGAAAGCGCTCGATGCTGACAAGAGGCGAATCTCAGAGCCGGGCAGCCTCAGTCATGGTCCGCCTCGGTCGTGCCTGGACATCCTTCCATCTTCTCGTCCGCGTATCTATACTTGCACCAGAAGCAGTAGTGCCACTTCTCTCGTAGATATGCTACCAGCCTTTCTAGTTTCTCCGACACTTCGAGAGCTTCAAATTCATCCAATTCGGCGTCTTCCTCGTCCAGGTCGACATCAACCTCTTCGGTTTCCGCTTTCTTGCTGAGTGCCATCTGATCCTCCTTGTCCTCGTCTGGGTCGTTGTAGTCAGGACGGCGCGACAACGACTGATGAAGGTCGTACCTCATCCTCCGGTCTCGGTCGTTGATCGCTCTTTGCCTCACAAGCGTTCGCCATAACACATTGACACTCTTCAACGGCTTCGTCTTCTTCGGTCTCGGGGCGACCGGGTCCTGGTCCGTAGATTGTTCTGCTTCGTCCTCCTCCTCAAGTCTCTCACAGACCTTCATGGCTCCCCACATTTGCCCTTCCATCCTCTTCTCCTCCCGCTCCTTCTGCTGCCTTTCCCGAAACTCGCCAGCCTCGACCTTCCTCTTCTTGTCCACGTCTTGAAGCGCTTCCACCTCCTCTCTGAACTTCCGCTTCTTTTCTGCGTCTGCGCCAATACCGGAACGAGAGTCTCGCATTTCCAGCCCAATGGGTTCCAGCAGTCGATCATCCTTTACACCCTCAGTAGTGGACCGAGTTGCGCCCAATGCTGTTCCCGGCTTGTAGCCTAAAGCTGCCATCATCTTGAAACCCTTGTTGCTTGTGTCCAGTGTATTGGAGCTCAAAGCGGCAACTCTCTTTTCCTGCTCCTCTTTCGCCAGTTCCGCTTTGGATTTGGGTCGGCTCTTGGCCTCGGCTTCACGGGCGAGTCGCTTCTTCCGTTGAGTAAGAGTTTCGGTCTTTTTGGAGGGCGCAGTCTCCTCGAAGGTCATGTTCATATAGTCATCATCTTCCTCTCCGTCTCCAGCGCTGTCATGAGACGCCATCTTGTCAAGCGTTGTATCGCAAAAGTGCTGCGTTAAGTCTACTCGACATCAATATCGTTCGAATCAACCCTTGCTCGTGGGCAGGTAGCGACACAGGTCGTCAAGACGTCTTTACGGCGAAAGGGAGCAAGATGGAGAACCCGAATTTGCCAGAGTCCCTTACCGTATACCACTGAGTCATTTGCATGTCACCACGAGCGAAAATATGCACCCAGAAAGCATATATCCATGCCGGAGCAGGGGAAAAAAATGTCAATGGGCGAAGACGCGACAAGTTACGGGAGCGTCACAGTGAGAGAAATCTGGTCAACCCGGTTGGTCACGTGATATTGCAATAAGTTATATATGCCATACCGGCTCAAAAGTTGTCTTAAATTTGTCGCGAAACAGGCTTCAGTCAACTGAGGTTTTTCAGCGTGCAAATGGCTTGCACGAACCTGTGACGCAGTGGTTAGCGTGTCGTTCTTATATTGAATCTCCCGCGTGGAATCCAGTATGACTCTTTCGAGCAATGCGAAAGTCGCGAGTTCAAGTCTCGCCAGGTTCAATCGTCTTTTTGGTCATGATGGTTGGACTCGCTTTGCTTTTTGCCATTCTATTCTGCGTGCCATGGAAATATCATCATAATCTTTGTCTAGAACGCGTGGCTTCGCAGTAGTTGCGGTCTAGCATTACTGGCCTCCCTCCTACGTGTCGGACAAGAGCTCAACAAGGGTTTCCCACGGGACCAGAGAACGGCATCAGCTTTAGAGCACTGAGTCTGTCTAACAGTCTCGTATCTAGGCGATTTGTCTATTTGGAGGGCTCGGTCAACTTTTCGCATGTTGTCTGGATTTTCGGCGCGTGAGGATGCATGGCGAAGACCAATCCCTCGAGAGCCATCTTGTTTGCTATCAGCATCAAATGTCTCCAGAGCGCGTGTCGAATACGAGGTAGTACTAATGCTAGTACTCCACAAACAAGGGCGCTCATACCTCCGACGCGTCGACGTGAAGAATGCGCGGTACCCGTCGGACATCCGTTGACAGGATAGTCCATGTCGTCATTCATAGTGTGGCCAATCTGCAGGTTCAGGCTGAGGTCAGTGTATATTCGTTCGGATTTATGGATCGCCATGCCAAGATGAGTGAACAGTCTCATATGCCGGCATACATTTTGCAGACCGTGGATTGTTAGGTGGCACACCACTCGTCTCTCTATGATTTGTGCAGCTGAACGCACCAGGAAACGGGTGAAGGTAACTCGAACGGCCTGGAAGGAACACGAAGACGAACTATACTTCCTGATGATGAACCGGGGCTTTCCTGGAAGGTACGACATGTGTACATTCCGTGATGTGATTAACCCCCCTTTGACCCTTTGCTCAAATCCCTCACTTTGCGTGTTCTTGGTTCGACTCAAGCTCATCCCTTGAGACTTGACCCTCCTTTCAATGGCACAAGTGACGATGAATACGGCATGCCCCAGCTGTGGGCGACGAAAGAGACGGGTTGAACACAACCCCGTCGTGGCTGTGGAAGAAAGTGAGAACGAAGTTGCACCTGATGCGATAGTCAAGCAGTTTCCCGCTGTCCACGATTCCCTTAGCCCGCCCGCCACTCCTACATCATCCTATATCAGACGCTTTCCCAGCCTGAACAGCAGCACGCGTTGCAGTGACAAGTCCAGCGTTACACTCGCAGAGAAAGACCAGTCCAGTGTTACACTTGCAGAGAAAGATCAGTCCAGCGTTACACTCGCAGAGAAGGATCAGTCGGTCGAAGATAAGGAGGACCAGGAACCAGCGCATTGTCAGGCCCCGACAGATCCAGTTGGGTTCTTCAACTCGACGCTTTCAAAGACGCGAATTGCTGTCTTGAGAAAGTACTCGTGGACACGTGGGTGCCATTGAACGAACCATCTTTCGTACCCAAGACTGACCAAGAATAGTCTCCGTTCTCTGTGTCTTTGTGCTCTGTGTCCTACCGATATACTGGGGCGTCGTCTTTCGCGTCCGGGAAAACCTCCAACACGCGACCATTGCTGTCGTCAACTTCGACGCGACCCTGCCACCGTATCAAAGCGTCGAGCCAATCGTTGGCACTTTCGTCGAGCAAGCCGTCAGGAATGAGCTCACGGCTCAGAAATACCCGCTGGGCTACAAGTTTCTGCCTCCCGCAAAATTTAACAACGACCCTTTAGCCGTCCGCCTCGCAGTCCACCAAGAGAAATACTGGGGTGCAATTATCGTGAACAACAATGCCACTGCATTGCTGAGACAGGCTGTTCAGATTGGAAATGCATCCTATGACCCATTCGGCGCGGGTTCTATCGTCACCAACCAAGCCAGAGATTTCGAGTCCTTCAATCAGTACATCACGCCAGCTCTGACTCGACTTGCTTCTGACATCAGCTTTGCCTGGGGCCGAGATTGGACATCTCAGGTTCTGTCGAACAGCTCATTAGCTCAGGTCTTCTACTCCAATGTACCTCAGGCTTTGTCCCCCGGTATAGGGTTTAGCATGTTCAACCTCCGACCGTTTGGTAAGCCCTCTCTTGCCATCCATCTGCCATTTCCTTCGACGCTAATTGACCCGCCCTCTCTAGATCCTCCAACAGCCATCCCCACCGTTAGCATCGGTCTCATATACCTCATCATCATTGCGTTCTTCTCCGTCGGCTTCTTTACCCCCACCCACATGAAATTCATCCCCCGGACCTCGTCACGCTCCTCTGATCCCGATCCGCAGCCGAAGTTCACCCATCTGATACTGTGGCGCTACCTCTCCACCATAGCCGCCTACCTTTTTCTCTCCCTCTTCTACAGCCTCGTCAGCCTAGCGTTTCAGATCCCATTTTCCCGCACGCCTCCAGCAGGCCACGCATCCTGGCCCCAAACCGACGTCGCCAACAATGCCGACTACCTCGGCCGGGGCACATTCCCCGCCTTCTGGATGCTCAACTTCCTGGGCATGAGCGCCTTAGGCCTCGCGTGCGAGAACGTGGCCATGCTCGTCGGACCACCGTGGACGGCCCTGTGGCTAGTATTCTGGGTCGTCACTAACGTCTCTACGGGCCTTTACTCCTTGGAGCTGGCGCCGGCATTTTACAAGTGGGGGTATGCATGGCCGTTGAGGCAGATTGTGTCCGCGACCCGCACATTGTTGTTTGGTACGCACTCCCGACTAAGCCTGAATTTCGGGATTTTGGTGGTTTGGGTGGTCATGGGGACCATGTTGTTCCCACTTGCTTGTTGGGTTACGAGGTGGAAGGAAACAAGGGAGAAGAAGGACGAGGGAAAGGAGGAAGAGGAGGAGGAGGAGGGGGTGGTGGCGGCGGCCGCGTGAACTTATTCAACGCTTTAGAGAGGAGGTGTGTCTTGTGTCTCGGGGACAATCTCCCCTCTCGCAGGGGTGTGGGAGTTTTAACTATTCGTGTGGCACACCCATTTTCAGTAGGATATATTACTTAATGAGCGTGGAGCAGCAACAATGACAGCAATGATAATGAGCACCATCACAGACAAAGCATAAGATACAGTACGTATATTATATATGTACTTGGGCCTGTAGGACCGGACCTACCCTACACGTCTGCGCTACACACGTACTGTGCTTTCGCCAAGTGGAACGTTGCGTGCCTGAACGGTGGGCATACCCCGTACAGTACATACAGTAGTAGCATCTGGCTGGCTGCCTCAAAGTCCCTCGAAGAGGGAATTCTAAATTAACACGATCGGCCATCGTCGACAATGGCAGGTCCTCTTAGGACAATGATACTGTTATCTCGCTCCAGTCACTGTTTTGCTAGGTTCCATCCTTGAGTACTCCTTACTCCTTACTCCTTGCGGGATCGCGAGTCTGGGAGACCTCCCTCCACTGTTTTTTGACATGCAGTATCCTAGGGATTGCTCGGCATGTAGTTACAGTATCAAACATAGGGAACGGAACGGAAACGAAACATCGACATCGACATGTCCAACATGAGATGGTATGACATGATGTGACACAAACATGCCATTTATCATTGATATTCACACTGCCCTTGCCCTTGCCATTCCAAAGCACTCATCGTAACAAGGAAGATATGTGACCCAAGACCCGAACTCTGACTGACTAGCTAGCCCTTGGTTTTGCTCTTCCTCCTCCCCCTCTCCCGCTCATACCCCTTCTGCGCCCGTCCTTCTTCGCCCTGAATCTCCGCCACCAACCGCTTATACTTCCGCTCGTACGCGCTGTCGCGTTCCTTCTTCTCCCTCAACTGCTCGCGCGCCATGAAGTTGGCGTCCTTCCGCAGTTCGCGCATCGCGCCCTTCCGCTCCTTCTTGTGCTCGGCCCGCAGCTTGGCGATCTCCGCGCGCTGGCGGTCCGGATCGTAGTGCCGGTCTGGGTTGTAGTTCTCGATGTACTGTGGAATGGAGGTCTTGATGGCGAGAGGTCGGTGGGCGTGCAGGAGGAGGGGCCGGCGGGTCTGGATGGACGCGTCGCGCGTACTGGAGAGGGTGGAGAGCGCGTTGGATGCGAGGGAGAGGGTTTGCGCGGGGAGTGACGAGGAGGAGTGAGAGGAGGAGAGGTGGGTCAATGCGTGGATGAGCGGGTGGATGTGTTCCGGGAGGGCAGACTTTTGGGACCATAGATGTGTGGCATTCGTGGCTAAGCGGATGAATGTGTTGAGGAGGGCAGGGCCGTGGGTGGCGGTGGTGGCGGCGGAGTTGTTGTCGTTACCGTTACTCATGACCAGGGCTTTGAATGAGAGTTTCTCCGGTATGGCTATACCGGAAGTTGCTGCTTTGGATTTGATGCGCAGAGACTCAGCCCCGAGAGGCAGCCTGATGGGCACGTTGATTGGTTTGCCATCCCTGTCTTGTTCGGGGAGTGGTGCGGGCGAGAGGATGGCAATCGCGTTCGTAATGTATGTGATCACTTCGGGCACGTACCGCTTTGCCAGCCGCTGATATTGCAGGGCGAGGGTACAGCAGTAGGCGCCGGTGCCGAGATCTTGCAGTGTCTGGACGGAGCTTTGGCCGAGATATCGCGTGAGGGTCAGCATCGCTGGCGTTACGACCGAGTGGAAATGATCTGACGTTGGAAAGATTGTCGACACGCCAGTCAACATGACGAGGTCGCCTGCAGAGAGTCGGAGAGGTCGTTCGGCGGCTATCACCTGGAGGTGCTCACGGAAGGCAACACCTACTGGTTCGGGTGAGGACTTGGCCATCGAATGTAAATGCCGGATCAGGCTCTCTAGAACCGAAACGGGGACGGCCGTGTCGTTGTCGGCCAAGTAGGCAACGTGCTGCGTCAACACGGCGGCGAATGTATCGAGCTTGGCTTGGTTTCCTGCGGCAAGACCTTTATGGTACAGGGCGCGGATCCTCTGAACAATCGTCGGCAGGTCCGTGGTTTCGGTTTCCTTGGTAAGTTCGAGGAACTGCTTGTGTGTCTGTGGACAGGGGAATGTGTAGGCGAGGTTGCTGCTTGTTGGGGCTGACTTCGTCGTCTTCAAGGTTGCGTGTGTTTCTTCCGGCAAGGCCAGGCCATTGATGAAGTCATCATCACCGTCGTCCTCTGGTTCATCCTCAGATTCATCCCCCGACTCTTCGTCACCTTGATCGCTTGCTAGATCAGCGTCCGACCCAGAAGCAATCAAGTCATCGTCAAGGACAAATTCGTCTTCATCTTCGACATCAAGTTCTCTTCTTGGAACATATGTGGCGTCCGGAGCGGCTAATCCGAAGGCTTCGGCATCGTCGACTTCACCATCCTCATCTGGCCCTGGCTCGGCAACTTCGTCGTCCTCCTCATCCTCCGAGCTTTCAGCCTCGCCCTTCATTCGCCGGATTCGCTTTCGTTCCAGTTCTTCGAGACGCGCGGCCTCTTCTGCGGCCTTTTCTTCTTCAGTTTTCGTCCGTACACTGGGTTTGGACCGAGCCTCCAACTTTAGCTGCCGCAGGTTTGCTTCGTAGTCCTTCTCCGCGGCTTCCCTGGTTTTTCCTGCCAACATAGCAGCTCGTGAGGGATCCATCTGCGGGTCAGCCACTGCAGCCGACACTGGCTGCGGCCGCAGCTCCGGCACGTTCTGGCCTTGAAGGGCTGCGTAAAAGTCAGACATTCCCTTGTTGAGCTCAGCGCGTAGATCGTCGTCGTCCTCTTTGGCAGCCTGTCGCTCGGCCTTGTACATTTTAGATTTGGCGATGATTTCCTTCATGACTTCGTCTTTTGTTTTCTTCCGTTGTGGTGCTTCTTCGTCCTCTTCATCGTCAGGCTCATCTTCGCCCTCGAGCCGTAACCGTTTCCGCGGCCGGTCGTCCTGCATATCGAAGTCGCCGCCTACGTCTGCATCCTCTTGATCGTCGACATCATCCTCGTCGAAATCGTCCTTCATACCACTCCCGAAATCGAGCGATCTTCCACCGTGTGTAAGTGTCATTTCCTCCTCGCTGTCGTCCTCGAGATTGAACAGGGAACTCTTCTTCATCTTACGCTCATTCTGCCACGCGAACCGCTCAGCTGCTCTTTGCTCCGGCGTCATGGTAGGGTCATCCTCCCCGAACCGTCGGTCTAGCATGCCGCCCACCTTGTTGCGACTCTGCATCTCTTTTAATAGTGTCTCTCTCCGTCGTTCCTCGCCCAGTCCTCGAGTCACGCCCGGCCGACCAATGGCCGGTGTCACATTCTTGCCGTTGACGAATTCGTACTTCGCTCTGCGAGCAGGAGCCTTGACTTCAAAAGGATTGAACCGTTCCCGAATGTCGTCGAGGGCAGCATTGCGCTGGGCCCGTCTTTGCGCATCTTTGCCGGCCGATTTGCGTTGTTTCTTGGATTTTTGAGGGCCGAGGACGCCGTTCTCCCGCAGCGACGCTTTCAACTGTTTGAGCTGCGACGGCGCCATTTCTGCCTTGTCGTGCGAGGAAGCGCACTTTCTCGACTCTGAAAGTCGCCGCGGCCGAAACTTTTTCGACGGCTGAACGCAAGCAGCGATTTCTCCGCACACCGGGCAGGGCAGGTCGAGCGAGACAAGGCTAAGTCACGTGCTCCGCCGCTCTCTTCACGTGCTCTCTCAGGGGGAGTGCATTCTTGATGCCTAGTTCGATCTCTCGAAAGATCGTCATGTGGATAGGAAGGTAAGTGATGCCGGTTGAAGGGATTCGAGAGAAATCTCGCAAAAAAGCGCTTCGTACCATGGCGCAAGCTTATGATATCGCGTTAATGAGTGTGACCGGCCCTACTGCCCAAACACAATTTACGAGGTTCAATGAACTCTGGGATGTCCCGATTATAGCAACTGGCATCCAGATTCAACCCTATGTCACCTGGCTTCATGGCATAGGGGGACCCGCTGAGGAGCAATGGACTGCAATCAAGAGAAACTGGATAAGCTTCTTGTCCGCGACGAGTACGAGGCCAAACACTACGCTCGCCCCCATCCCGGACGGCACTCACAGAGAGAGCAAGCAGTCATCGGCCGGGGAAAATGACATCGAGCGCTTTCAGCACGATCGCCGAGTCCGAGCCTCCATCCAAGTCGCCATCTATGGTGCATTTGACCGCGAGGAGCGACTAGTCGAGCGTTGGCAGCGTCAGGCGCGACACGTCCTCAACCGAGCGTGCTGCCCGACAGCCACCCAGCCATTCCGGACGTTGAGTGCCAAGGTAGACTTGGGAAAACGGCGTCGATACCAGGCTGTTTGGGCGTCGCTAATCTGTTTCTTGATCTATGCCCGTATCCACTCAGGTGCGCTGGCGGATATGGGTCTGATTTTGTCCAAAGATACGGAACATGAAGTTATCGACGTCTTGGAAGCAATTGACGGCGGTATCCAGAGCGAGCTTGATGATGCTGTGCGGATACTCTGCGTCAACCTGGTCAAGGAGCATGCTCCGACTGCTTCGAAGAATCCTCTCTTGTGGTGGCTGGCCATCTTGGTACGCTCGGCCATCGACCCGTTGCAGAATGTAGACTATATCAGCCGTGGTCGCTTTCTCATGAACATCCTGTCCATGGATTTGGACCTTTGCGGCCGTTTAGAAGCCATACAACACTACGCCAAGGTCTTTGTGTTGGACGAAGCGTTGGAACTGTGGGTGCCCCATTCAGACGACTGGGCGCTTGAGGTGAATCACGACCTGAATGTGCCGGACCTGGATTGGCTGCACGAAGACACAGATCAGCGACCGTCCGACGAACACGACCCCAGAGACTGTGACTCGCCGGCTTGGCGGTCCATGCTGGAGAATCTGAACCGCTCGGCGATGGCATTGCTCAGTACTCGGAAAGACATTGACACCGTTCTAGGCGAGGTCGGAAAACTTCTCTCAACAGATGGTCATTGACAACCCATTTCGGGTTGAAACTTCTGTGAGAGACGAGGCTCAGATTGTCTACCGCGCGATGGATTGGAAACGAACCGCTGCACCAGCCGCGACTTCTGTAAATGCTCTGACCTTTGTCTGCTATTTCCCTTACTGCACTATTGGCTTGGGACACCTCGAGCACCACTGCAACAGTAGCAAAGAGCGGATCATGGCATCGTTGCGTCGACCTTTCTGTTTGTCCGTATCGTGATGCTCCCAAATAATCAGCCTATGGTCGGTCCTACCATGGCCCAACTCGATAAACTTCTTAACGTCCTGCCCGTCAAATCGAGCATCGTCAGCCGAGGCACAGTTACTCACGGTACTACATAGGCTGCCTTCTCCGGAATGCCCGAAGATCAATACCAGTCTTCTCCTGTACTACCTCTACAAGGATCTTTCCAGTCTCTCACTGCCGCCATCCCCTATTCAAGGCGCCAAGAGTATTGCTCGGGAACGGTGCACCCCAGAGCAACTGCGCCACGGGCTCAGCCGTGCAGAGCATCAGAATCCGCGCCTCGCACGCGATCGAGGTAGAATGCGCAGAACTAGTGATTTCCCACTATCTGCAGGGTGCCCAGCCAGACCAAGCAGGAACCAAGCAGTGTCAGCATACTCGGTAACGGCGAGACTAGCCGTCTGAACCACCAAAAGTACTTATTCCGTAGTGTGTTATATAGGCGCCCGGTGAGATATGGCGAGGCTGAACGGAACTGAAACGAACCGAGCTGAATGCCAGCACTCTCACGTCTACATCTAAGCCCCTTTCATAGGATACGGCCAAAATTTGACGTGGCGTCGGTCAGGCTAGGCAGCAACAGCGTGCGCGGGCGCGTGCATGTGGATACATGCGCATGTCCGTTTCCTGTTTCGCTAGAGGCAGGATGTCAGGATATGGTATGGTACGGAATGGATCTTTCGTCCTTGGCTTAGGCCCGGTGGAGGAGGCGGAGGGAGTGGCTGGACGAGTTACTTTGGCAATCCGGTATGTGTGGACTGACCGATTGGCCAACCGATAGACGCGCCACATGGTAGGCTTGTTGTGTATGTGACTTGTTTTTACTCACTTGCTCCGTACTGACTTAGTTGTTTGTTTGGTGCTTGCTTGCTTGCTTGCTTGCTTGCTTGCTTGCTTGCTTGCTTGCTTGCTTGCTTGCTTGCTTGCTTGCTTGCTTG